>MU223785.1:299091-310608 GCA_018584345.1 Thuja plicata | reverse complement strand
ATGTTATTGATTCCTTGAAGAGAGAATCATTTAGGTTGTCCCTCCTATTAAGAAAAGGAAGAAGGATTGAAATCCTTGTCTCACTGGTTATTGTCATATTTAAGATTATGATTTATATGGTTAAATCCTATATATGATTATGCTTGATCATTTACAAGGTATTTTATAAAGTTGGTTCAATAGAGATACATGACAAACCAGTGTCCACATTAACAAATACTGTGTTAACAGCCATCATTAAAGGTAAAACCTGTCTGAGTAGATGTGGAACTCAAAAATGAAGAAGGACCTTATCCAGTCCTTAGCAATTAGGCTTTTCTTGTCTCTGAATCAGGAGTAAAGGTTCAAGGTTCACATAGACATTTCAAGCATTGTGATTCATACAAGAAAAATCCCTAACAACTAGGTCTAGAGGAAATTCTAAGACTACAAGCAATGAGTTCCAATTTGATGAGAGAAGAAGAAGAAAGCTCAACTGATGAGTCACTAGAGTTAGGTATGCATATTAATAACAGTGACCCTATTAATGATGATTTAACTCTTGATGATTTAAATGTTGTAGAAGTTGACTTAACAAAAAATGTCTTGTTAGTTAATAGTTTTGACGCTGACATGATGTTGTCCTTACCAAACTCTGAATCATTATCATTGATAAACCCTGACCTAATTGATTGGACGAATTTAGATCCTACTCCTATCATGAATTTCCCTAATGACTACACTTTGGTATTTTATCTAAATGCTTGTGAACCTTATCATTCTTCCACCAATGCAAGGAGTGTGAACATGTCAGAGGAGGATATCAAGTTTCTTAGTCACAAATTGAAAAAAAAAAGAAGAAAATAAATGATGGTGAAAACCACGTTGTGGCAGTGTCAGATTCTAAAAAAGTAAAAATAAAAGACGTATCTGATGGTGAAAACCTCTCAAAGGTGCCAAAAGATGAGATTCTTGATATCCTCCCTGAGCACTTTCAAGAAAGATCTTCAGTTTTGATAGAACCAACACAACTGGTTAACTTGGGAACATCTAAAGTTCCTCAATTTGTTCACTTAGCACAATCTTTATCAGAAGAGGAGAAGATAAAATTCAATGAGTTCCTAAAAGATAAAAAGATCAATTTTTCATGGTCTTACATAGACATGCCTGGACTCGATCCTGAATTAATAATGCATCATTTATCTATAGCTCCTGGGATCAAACCCGTAAAACAAAAATTAAGAAAGATGCATCCTCATGCTACATTACTGGTGAAAGTAGAGCTAGAAAATTTACTGAAAGCTAGATTCATAAGAGTCATCGCTTATATAGGATGGATTTCTAATGTGGTACTAGTATCTAAAACAAATAAATCTATCAGGATCTGCATAGACTTTAGAGACTTAAAAAAAGCATGTCCTAAAGATGATTTTCCACTGTCAAACATTGATATGATCATAGATCTTACAGCAAGCTATTAGATGCACTCACTCATGGATGGTTTATTAGGCTATAACCATATTAAGATTGATCCTGAAGACCATGAGAAGACAACATTCACATAGGTATGGGGAAATTTTTGTTGGAACATTATACCATTTGGGT
Organism: Thuja plicata; assembly: GCA_018584345.1. Lineage (NCBI taxonomy): Eukaryota > Viridiplantae > Streptophyta > Pinopsida > Cupressales > Cupressaceae > Thuja > Thuja plicata. The sequence goes on along the minus strand of MU223785.1, from coordinate 309,024 downwards.
TAAAGAATGCTGGTGCTACATACCAAAGAGCTACACCACCCATATTCCATGATATGATCCACAAAAACATGGAGGACTACGTGGATGATACCTTAGAAAAGTAAAAAACAAGAACTACTCATATTGAAGACTTGCAGAAGATATTAGATCGCATGGAGAAATTTCAACTAAGGCTTAATCTAAAGAAATGTGCCTCTGGAGTTCAATCAAGGAAGCTACTAGAGTTTATTGTATCAGCAAAAGGAATTGAGGTGGACCCTACAAAAGTAAAAGATATACTAGAAATGTCACCTACACACAACATTAGTCAAATGAGGATGCTACAAGGAAGACTCCAATCAATCAAAAGATTTATGTCACAACTTGCAGATAGAGCACAACCTTTTACTAAACTACTACATAAGGGTGTTACCTTCAAATGGGACAAACATTGTGAAACCAACTTCAAATAATTAAAGGATTACTTGGCTGCTACTCCTATTCTCATGGCACCCATTCATGGAAGCCATTAAATTACTCCTATATATCTCAGCTATAGCTACATCGTTAGGAGTATTGCTGGCTCAAGAAGATGAAACTAAAAAGGAAAGAGAAATCTAATATATCAACAAGACACTAGTATCTTATAAACTTAATTATAGTATAATTGAAAAAACTTGCTTAGCAGTTGTCTTTGCATCACAAAAATTGAGACATTATATGTTGTCACATATAGTAAAACTTATTGCAAAGATAGATCCTCTGAAATACCTCTTAAGGAAGACAACATTAACATGAAGGCTAGCAAAGTGGGTCCTGATTTTAAAAGAATTTGATATTGCGTATGTGGATAGAAGGGCTATTAAAGGAAAAGTCCTTGCAGATCAATTAGTTGATTCACCCTTGCAAGATGACGCACCTTTGATAATTGAATTTCTTGATGAAGCTATAATGCATTTAACTAAAAATCCATGGAAGATGTACTTTGATGGTTCTTTCACGCAACAAGGCTCTAGAGCAGGAGTTCTCTTCATCACTCCTCAAGGCTACAAGATACCCAAAGCATACAAATTAATGTTTTCATGCACCAATAACATTAGTGAATGGTCTTAAATTATCTATGGAATGAAAGATCATAGAGTTAAATGTGTATGGTGACTCTTAGATTATTATTAACCAAGTAAATGGAGACTATCAGACTAAAGATGAGAAGATGATGCCTTATAAACAACTGGTTGAGGACTTGAAAAGGTACTTTGTCTTCTTCACATTCCAAAAAATATTAAGAATAGAAAACAAAGTTGGAAATGTTATGGCTACACTAGCATCCATGTTACAACTAGAAGAACATCAATTCTTCTATGACTTCTTGGTGGGAGAATTGTCCTATCCATCTTTTGATACCCCTGATTACCAAGTAATTTGTGCTTTAAATGCCCAAGACCAATCCCCGTACACCAAAATCATTACCTATCTTACTGACCAAACTCAACCCAATGGCCTATCAAGGAATGAAAAATGAGCCCTAATTAGGACAGCATCATGTTATGTCCTCATTACTAATAAATTATATAGACGAAGTCTCGACGGTACACTTCTAGGTGTTTAGAACAAGATTAGTCAGATCACGTATTGAAATAATTCCACGAAGGTGTATGTGGATCATACTCAAATGACTTTTTGTTAGCTAAACAACTGCTAAGAGTTGTTGGCTATTACTGGCCCACGATGGAAAAATATGTTTTTCCTATTTTCAAAAACATGTCATAAATGCCAAACACATGGAAATCTCATCCATGCTCCTGCTAGAGAACTCATACCATTTATAACACATTCGCCATTTCAGCAATGGGCCTTTGACTTGGTTGGACAAATATATCCTAATTCTTCAAGTGGACACAAATACATCATTACAGCCACTGAGTATTTCACTAAGTGGGTCGAAGTCGTGCTGCTGATCAAAGCCACTGGAAAATAGGTGGCTATGTTTATCTTGAACTACATTACTTGTAGGTATGGGATACCCTCTTCAATTGTAACAAACAATGGGGGTCAATTTAAAAACCAAGACATCGAAGACCTTTGCACAGAGTTTCAAATCACTCAAAATTGTTCTTCAATCTATTATCCTCAAGGTAATGGACAAGTTGAGGCATGTAACAAGAACATTTGTAAAATCCTACACAGAATTGTGAGTAAGTCTGGAAGAGACTGGCATTTGAAACTAAATATGGCATGTTGGGCCTATAGAACAATTATTAGAACACCAACTAGAGCCACACCATTTTCTCTAGTCTATGGCGCAGAGGCAGTATTACCTATTGAGGTAGAAATACCATCTTTGCGGGTATCTCTCCAAGGTCTTGTTACTGATGAACAATACTGCATTGATAGGGTGAATGCACTAGAATTACTTTATGAGCATAGACAAAAAGCGTTTGATCACCTAAAAGTGTACCAAAAATGCATGTCAAAAGGGTACAATAAAAAGGTCAAACCATGAACATTTCAAGTGGGGGATCTCATTCTAAAAGAGAATCCTAAGAACCAGCCAAACAAAGAATAGAAAGGAAAGTTTGAACCCAACTGGCTCAGACCTTACATCATTACTGCAACTTTTGGGACTAGACCGTATCAATTAGCTACACTCGAAGGATATGTTCTTCCTGATCCCATTAATACTCTACATTTGAAGCGGTTCAATATGCTTGATATCTGGCTAGCAGAGCTTGTGCAGTGAAAATTCTCAGAAAATTGATCCTGAAGAAATCCAAAAATAGTGGAGAAAGTACTAAAAAAAGGTATCCTTGGTAAAAACCTGGCAAATAGGCACCTTGATACTACAAAAAAAAATAAAAAATAAAAAATAACAAAAAAATTTGAAAAAGAGAAAAGTGCCTTGATGAAAACCTGGCAAACAGGCGTCTTGGTACCAAAAATAAAAAGCTTTTCCAAGTGGTGAAAACTTGGAAAACAGGTGTCACTAGAACTCTGTACTCTATCTATCAATGCATCAATGATACTAATCCTTCATAATTGCACCTGTGCTATTGGTTGACTCTGATTCCTTACAAATGTCTTATCCTTTCTTGGGATTTGTCTACATTTGCATCTTAGGAATAGTCATTCTGCACTTGGGGCATTTTTGCTAGCATGTTAGTTTGTGTCTGCTAGGTTGTCCTAGGTTCCTGTCTAGGATGGTTTGCCTCTCAAAATAGTATTTCTCAATACTTGCATCAAAATGTCATTGTCACAAACAAAGGTTTTTCCTCAACACCACCTACCTATAACAAACATCATACTAGTGTTTTTCAACACTTCAATAAAAAACAGACTAGTGTTTCTAAACACTTTAATCAACCAGTGTTTCTAAACACTACATTGGATTGCAATTGCTGACAAAGTTAATCTCATATACTCAAACATGAAAAACATATTGCTAAAATTCCAAATTCTGATTGATGAATCTCTATTGCACTTGAAACATGAATCTACAGCATTTCTCAATACTACTTAAACACATAGTTTGATCTTGGTTTGATTATGATTCTTTTATGTTCCCATGATGTTTCATACTAGGGGCATCTAAGCGGTTATAAATTTTCTTTGATTGATTATCAATTGGTGATTGTTATGTCTTCCGAGTTACTCCATGACGTCCATTCCAAGACAAAGAGTCACAAGGATAGGGGCATAACATTTTCTTAGTTTTATGCGTATGGTGATTGTTTCAATGATCCTATAAATTTCACCTAATACTTGGATGTTTATGGTAAGGGCTACCAACATGAGTGGATAGCCACATATATCTCGATTCTCATTATGTGTAAACTATGGTGGGGTTGAAACAATTTCCTTGTCTATTTTCTAATTCAGATTCTCACTAAGGTGTACAAAACATGATGTACCCAAGGATATGAATTTTCAAGGTCATTATGGGTCACATATCTTACATTACACTTGAACAAAAATTGATTCTTAATAATAAAAGGAGATAACTAACTTGTCATCCTGACTTCTATGCCTTGATGCTTAAGTTTATTTCTGACATTGCATCCAATACACATAGTATACATACTTTAATGATACCGGTGGGTATTAGTGACAGTTGTACTATCAAGTGATGTATGTTACAAAACCTCCCAATGATGATAAAACTGCTACAATGTATACAAATCAGTGATAGTCTTAAGATTCTGAATGTAGATGCATTTACAAATTGCATGATCCGTTTTAAAAGAAACACATAAAGCCTTGAGCTTAAAATGATTTCTTGATTCATCTAAAATCCAAGTTAATTACATAATCTATATTACTAATATTAATTTCATTGCATATCCGTTACATACATTCTACATTCATAAATGAGAAAGATAAAAATACAAAAACAAAACATTCAAGCATTGCATTTATTTCTACATCCTAAGTGCATCCATACATTTATTTGTATAAAGAAAATCTCAAAAACATACATTTTCATATTCACTTAGTATCATTTGAAACACATTTATATATCACTAATAATTCAAAGAGCATAAATGATGTCAACACATAATCTAAATCTAACTCATCATGAGACCAAGATCATAATCACATGTGCATCAATCTAAACATCTATCAAAGCCAAAGAACCCATGAAAAAATCAAGATCAGGAACAACTATCTCAGATATATCATATATGGAACAGATAGAAAATGTGGAACTGTCTACAAAATAGTATCAGAGTATCAATATGAATCAGATATACATGTATCAAAGTCATAGTACAATAAATGATCTCAGAATGATCAAAATATATAATATGTCTCAAAATGTATCAAAGTACAAAGTTAGGTCTGACTCCCACCTTCTCCCTAATCTAGAGGAGGAGGAGGAGGTGGTAAAAACAAAGATGGTGGAGGCATAGCCCCCTTAGACTGCTATGTGATGCATGAATATGAAGGTGCTCTCTAACAATATGGAACTGCAACATGATATAAACCAAAGTAATAAGCTTCTCTCTGTCCTTGGTGTGTATCAATCTGAGCTTGAGTATCTCACTCTTCTCTAAGCATATCACCCTGCACGTCCCTCTCTTCTCTAAGGCGCTCAAGTTGTGTATCTCTATATGTAAGTAAGGCCTCCAATGTCGTGATCCTATCTTTGAGCTTCTCACACTAACGCTCACAATGTGACAAAGCATTACCATCTCTACCAGAGCCTCTACCTATATCTTGTCCAGTAGGCCTATCCTTCTGACTATCCTACTTTCACTTTCACTGTCTCTGCTTCTCTCTAGTCAGCAGTAGACCTGGATCTCTCTGTGGAAAAATAAACCTAAGGGAAGTCTATCTGCCATTGGTGCCCTCTCCACCTCCCACTGCACCCCCACCCCTATCATCTCCACCATCATCTCCATCATCTGGACCCTGTCCTCTATCCAGAGGAGGGTGCCTCCCATATTGCCTCCCATCTCTCCCTCCATCCCTACCCCCATCTCTCCTCTCCCTCTGTACTCCTCCTCTACCTCTGACAGGATGATCATCAACATGATCATTAATCTAATGGATCCTCTATCTAAGGAACTGCCTCATCAGGAGCTGTAAAATGTGGAAACATATGTTGTAGCATCTAAGAAAGATAGTCATTTGAACACTCTACATCTGCAACATCTGGAAGAACGTCCCAACCAGCTGCAATAATCTCTCTGATAGCACACTACACAATCTCATATACTAGTCGAGTACCTCACAATGGCTCCTTGTCATGAATCTGGGCATAAAATGATAAATCCTAGCACTTGCCCTGCACATGGTCATACTGTCTCAATACTCATGTCACCAAAAAGTGCTCTACCATGTACCTGGTCTAGCCAATCAAAAACCTTCTCTAAAACAAATAAGGCATCAGTCACCTATTTGATACCCACTCCTTGTAGTCAAGGTATGGTTGCCATACAACTACAATCATATCATCAAAAATCCAGTGCCAACACTCTACCTTGCCCAAATGGGGCTTCTGAATCCATCCTGATTACATGCAAACATATGGCTGCTGATCTAAGCGCTGCCTATCAACTATCGGCCATGTAACAGGGATATGCTCCCAGGCCCAGATCTATAAAACAAGGATACCAACATTCATGTTGCATGAGTACTAATATAATATCTTGTGTAACTCCCTATAAATATGGGGCAATATATAGCTACCCAATGCAAATCTCTGGGATGACACAGCCATCTTTTCTAACATGTCAAACCAGCCAACTATGAATCCATGTTGTCCTTTGTCAGGATTCAGAATGCCTCCAATAAATCTAGCTAAATATATAGGAAGACGATCGTAATGATCACACATGTAGTCCCAAGTAAGGTATTGGCAAGCTCTAGAATCATCTCTAAAGAACCGTCAAGTCATGGTAATAGCTGTAACCGAATATGAATCAAGTTGCACCTCTCGACCCATAACAGGAACTTAAAAAATGTGCCACACATCCTCAGGTGTGACGGTCATCTTGTTGGTTAGGAGATGAAAGGTGTTGTGCTATGAGTGTCATGTCTTAGTTAATGCAGTCAACAACCCCTAATTTACCCTGATGTCGAGTAAATCTCTCAGTGATATTAAACCTACTCGAGCGACTAGCTCTACCTCATCACCAATCAAAGATCTAGACAAAGCAAGGACATGACCTGGGTATGGTCCTTAGAATGACACAACCTCAAAAGGAACCTGATAAAAAGATAGCAATTACAACTTCAAATCAGTACTATACCTAAGGCAACTAGACAGAAAAGTAATCAACTAAGTGTTTATGATCATCAGAAGATAAAAAACAATAAAAATTGGAAGAAAACTAAATCTAAAACCAAAAATGACTCTGTTCCTACAAGGTGTGATCCCTTTTACAAGATGTGATCCATGATTTCTGGGATGTGATGGGGTATCCAGGAAATGATCTTGTTTTAACAGGATGTGACGTGGGATGTGGTGTGCGAGCCTGTTTTCACAGGACGCGATAACCTTGAATATCCTATCTACATTTACCAAATGCGATGAAACTCTAAATACTAGAAATGATCGAAGAAAAATGGGATACGACACAGGAATTTGGTGAAAAAAGGGATGCGACACAGGATTAACTGGACACGATCCAAAATACCAGAAATGATGCAGAATTAAAATGGCAATAACTACTACCAAAGAGCATAAAAATGGAAACAGAAAATATGACAAGGTAGGTTTTCAAGTACTTACCAACGGTGGATAGTTAGCTAGATGTTGATGTTGTCAGGAAAGCTCAAATTGATGCTTCACCATGGGGACCACCATCTTCTCTGCAGAGATCTCAAATTACCAAGGATAAAAGTGAAAATGAATGGGTAAAAAGTGAATTTTGAGATATATGTTTGACTTTTTGAGCTATTTAGGAGCTCTGAAACTCCTCCCAGACTACTAAAACTCAATTTAGTTCTCTTTCTGATCAATTGGGAATGAAATCAAATGCACAGATGATGTTTTACACTACACAGTAAAAAATTTAAGACAGTCACCAAAAATGCATAATTGCTCCATATGTTCTGAAAATGATTCACAAGATTTACGCAATCAATTTTCTGGGTTCTATATCATCAAATTTCACATTATTCATCAAAATCCTGGTCATACATGATTTTAATAGACTCAAAACTCACATTTTAACGTGATTAAATTGGTAAAATTATGTTTTCTCTTAACACACCTTCATTTCTCCACTTCTTCTAATTGATTCTTTCTCGATTCAATCAATCAAATTCAAGTGATATATCATTCTACAGAGGGATTTATTCTTTTTCCTTTGATTTCATTCCCAAGGGGGCATGATCACACTCAAATTAATCAAATTCTTTCTCAAAACAACATTAAAATGACTTTATCATCAAAAGACTAAAGGCATGATAGTTCCTTTGTTGGAGATTTGATTCTGAGTAGTTGATTGATTGTATGTTTGTCATTGATGACAATATATAATACACAGTAGTAATTCTGTATGTACTTATTAGAATGATGACATGAAGACTTGCATGGTTAGATACATGTTTTTGACATGTTTATTATGTTATGTTCATACACGCAGATCCAGATATGATGTTTTAATCAAGTTGGGTAATTCTGTTATTGGCAGTTATAGTTCCGGAAGAGCATCTGTTTAGAGCCGACATATGTAACATTTTTCTTGAGTTGCGCCTATCTTCAGGATATGCATGTGTATATTCATGATTAGTTATGATTTTATGATATTCATCTAAATGCACCAAATGTGTTTCAATAATATTGCAAAGTTAGAGTTAATTTAGTGAGGCCGACTTAGGGAAGCGTCGCGTTTATTCAGTTTATACTTGTGCGGTTGTAATTATGCTTGCGTTCTTAGTAGAGTTGACAAGGATATTATGAAGAGTTGTCTTATAGGTCCCATGATCTCATACTTTGAGAAAGATACTTATAGCAAGTCAATTGTGATACGCCAAGTGTGAATGATACGAAAAGAGACAGAAGATGTTCAGAGCAGAATATCAAATGTGGTTCATTCATCAAGAGTCTATGTGAAGAAGAAGTGAAAGATTGTAATACATTGGAATTGATCAAGATAATTGGTCTACTCTATAGTTCATCATTAGATATAGTGTATATCTATTATACAGAAGGTTGTAGCCTTCACCATCAAGTAGTGAGCTTTTGGATAGTGAGTCCACCACCCCTAACAGGGTTATTTGTAAAAGACTCCTAACAAGGTCTGACCCTTAACCAAGCCACTATACTTATTTCATTGTAAAGTACAACTCCTAACAGGGTTGAAATATCTTCTAATAGGAATTACTATAAATAAGTATAGTTCATTGTGGGTGCTAATTCCCATCGGGGTTTTTACCATTTGGTTTCCCCATAATCAAATTGTGTGTTGTGTACTATGTTATCTGATTAAGCATTTACTTTGTTATATTCTGAAGTTAAAGAAGAAAAGAATTAAAGTTATTGATAACTAATTCACCCCCCCCCTCTCAGTTATCCTTTGGGACTATTCTAACAATTGGTACCAGAGCCAAGTACCTTGGAGAAGAAGCCTAACAACTTAAGGTAGATTAGATGTCTTACTTCAGAAAAGAAATCCCTAAGTTCGATGGACAAAATTATCTGGATTGGAAAAACAAAATGATAACATATCTGTAATGTGTTGGCTTTGAGATCTTTGAAATTTCTGCACAAGAAGTTGTAATTCCATCTCTGAAAGACCTTGCAAAGGATGATGCTACTAATAGACAAAAGGATACATTTACCAATAATGCAATTGCCAAAGAAGCCCTTATCCGCGCCTTATCCGACAGTGAATTTTCTGAGATCAAGAAAATTGATAGAGCATATACCATATGGAAGTATTTATAAGATATGTTTGAAGGAGATATTCAAGAAAAGAATGCATGCAGGAAGACATAGAAAAATAAATACAATAGACTTGAGATGTTACCTGAAGAGAACATTAGAGCTTACAATCAGAGGATAAATGAAGCGGTCTCTGGAATCAGAAACAATGGTGGAGAAATATCAGAAGAAGATATAATGGACAAGTTTCTAACCACTTTAACATCAGACTATGAAAGCAAGATAAGTGTTCTAGAGGAAACCATGCAATTCTCACAAAACTTCAAGAGAGAGACTTTGATCAGCAAAATCTCTGCATTTGAGATATCAAGATTGAAGACTGAACCTAAAAGTGAAATAGCTTTCAAAGCCTCAGTCCATGGTAAGAAATCCTTAGACATCTCTAGTCATAATGAGAAAGAAGAAGTTGATGAAGAACTAGAAGAAATCATTACTATGATTGCTAGAAGAGAAAAGAAAGGTAAAGGAAAATATGAAGGACAGCTTCCATTCAAATGTTTTTCATGTAACAAGATTGGTCACTTTGCATCTAAGTGTCCCACAAGAGTCAAGAAGTTCAG
>MU223785.1:287350-299041 GCA_018584345.1 Thuja plicata | reverse complement strand
AGAAGTTCAGATCTGATTACAAACCCAAATATAAGAAGGAATGTTATCATGCTGAAGAAGGTGTAACTGATGAAGATTCAGGAGAAGATGAAATTGGATTTGTTTCCCTTAGAGACATGGAAAGGTTTCTTGAGGAAATGGACACTGCAAATGAAAAGGAAGAACAAGAGTTAGCCTTAATTTCCAAAGCAGACATCATAACTGATTGGATCATTGATAGTGGATGCTCCCATCATATGATAGGTGACAAAGATAGATTTGTTTATTTAGATAAATACAAAGGTGGTATGGTTATATTTGGAGATAACACTCCTAAACCTATCATTGGCAGAGGTTATATCACTTTGGATGGAAAGAACAAGACAGATGATGTTCTATATGTTGATGGATTACATCATAACTTGCTGAGTGTTGGATAGCTACTTGACAAAGGTTATCATTTGGAGTTCGAAGACAACAAGTGCATCATTAACAACAAGGATGGAGACATGATTGCATCAGGATCTAAAAAAAATGGTAATGTTTTTCAGCTCAATTCAAATGTTAGTTATTTTTTTGCAAAGGTGGATGATAGTTGGTTATGGCACAAGAGACTATGTAATATCAATTTTGATAATATAGTAAAGATCAGTAATGTCAAGGCAGTCAGATACCTACCAAGTATTGCAAGACCAGTTGACACAATATGCAGGGAATGTGTTATGGGTAAGCATGTAAGGAGTTCTTTCAGAAGCAAGCAGAACTCGACTGAAAACAAATTGGACCTAGTGCATATAGATTTGTGTGGTCCTACCCAAACAAGATCATACTATGGTGAAAGGTACTTCATTTTTTTTGTTGATTATTTTTCTAGGATAATGTGGGTTGCATTCTTAAGGGAGAAATCTGAAGCCTTTGAGAAGTTTAAAATATTCAAAGCTAAGGTTGAGAATGAATCTAGACTAAAACTAAAATGTCTGAGATCAGATAGAGGAGGAGAGTTCACCTCTGACTAGTTTTATGACTATTGTGAAGAAAATGGAATTAAAAGACAGTTGAGTGCACCTAGAACCCCTCAGTAGAATGGGATTGCAAAAAGGAGGAACAGGATCATACTTGATATAGCGCACACTATGATGATTGAAGGGAAAGTTGCACACACCTACTGGAGAGATTTAGTGAATACAGTTGTGTATACTATCAACATAACACAATTGAGACCATGTGTAGATAAGACACCCTATGAACTTTGATTTGGTAATGTACCTATAGTAAAGTATTTTAGAATCTTTGGCAGCAAGTGCTACATCAAGAGAGATGATGGTGTTGGTAAGTTTGATGCCTGAAGTGATGAAGGTATTTTTCATGGTTACTCTACAAAAAGAAAAGAATATAGATGTTTTAGTCTGAGATTGAAAAAGGTAATTGAAAGTACTCATGGAAAAATTTATGAGAAGTTTATGGTTCAAGAAAGATACTATGAATATGCACCTATGATTGAAGATGAACCCAGGCCTAGCAACAAAGATATTGTTATTGAAGAAATGTTTGATTGCATTGATGTCTCATGCAATGACCCTGAATCAAGCAGAGAAGAATCATAGATTATAGAAGAAGAAGACACGCCTAAGGTTCCAAAATTCACATCTAGATACCACTCTAAAGATGATATCATTGGAGATCAGAGCAACAACGTTTTGACTAGATCAAAAGCAAAAAGTCTAGCAATTGATGAAGAGGTATGTTTACTTTCACAGATTGAACCTTTAAGTGTTGAAGATGCTTGTAATGATTTAGATTGGAAGAATGCAATGAAAGAATAATTAGATGAGATAATTAAAAATGATACATGCAAATTGGTCCTTAGACCCAGTGACAAAAATGTGATTGGAACAAAGTGGGTATTCAGAAATAAGATGAATGAAGATGGTATAGTAGTAAGAAACAAAGCAAGATTGGTATGTAAAGGATATGTGCAGAGAGAAGGAATAGACTACACTGATACATTTTCCCCTATGAGCAGACTGGAAGCCATTAAATTTTTTTTGGCATATGCAACATTCAAAGACTTTAAAGTTTATCAAATGGATGTAAAATCAACTTTTCTGAATGGTGACTTGAATGAGGAAGTCTACATAGAACAGTCTAAAGGATTTAATCTTTCAGATGAACCAGACATGGTATGCACATTGAAGAAAGAACTCTATGGTCTTAAACATGCCCCAAGAGCTTGGTATGAGAGACTTGATGGTTATCTTACCAAGATTGGATTCAAGAAAGGAGCAGCAGATTATAACCTATTCACAAGGGAGACACTTGATGGATTATTATTAGTTGCCATATTTGTTGATGACATTATCTTTTGAGGTAATGAAAAGCTCAGTACAACATTTGCAAAAGAAATGTAGAATGAATTTGAAATGAGTATGATTGGTCCTATAAAATACTTTTGGGGACTGAATGTAAAGCAAACAGATAAAGGTATATTCATTAATTAGTCAAAATATGTGAAGGAAATACTGAAGACCTTCCAGATGGATGACTATAAGCCAGTATGCACTCCCATGATAACAGGAAGAAAGCTTTCAAAGGATGATGATTCCACAGTAGTTGATAAGACATTGTACAAATCTATGATTGGTAAACTCATTTATCTAACTCAATCTAGACCGGACATATCTAATGCAGTTGGTATTGTTGGAATATTTGTAGCTGAACCCAAGCAGAATCACTTAATGGCAATCAAGAGGATATTCAAATATCTAAAGGGAACTATAGACTATGGTTTATGGTATCCAAAATCAGAGAATGTAAAACTTCATGTGTATACATATGCAGATTGGGTAGGTTGTATTGATGATAGGAAGAGCACTTTAGGAGGAGCAGTATTTCTTGGAGACAGTTGGTTTCTTGGATAAGCAAGAAGCAAAACTATATTTCTCAGTCAACGGAAAAAGCTAAATATGTTATAGCAGCACTAAATTGTTCAACCATGGTTTGGATCAAGCAGATGGTTAAATACTTTGGCATTCAGGTTGATTATCCTATTGTTATTCACTGTGATAATACTAGCACTATCAACATGTCTAACAACCCTGTGATGCACGCAAAGACAAAACACATAGAGATAAAGTACTATTTTTTAAGAGAAAAGGTTGCAGACAAAGAAGTGACATTGGACTATGTGAGCACCAAAGAACAATTGGCAGATATTTTCACAAATCCCTTATCAAAGGATACTTTTGAGTATCTCAAGGAGAAGTTGGGAGTAATTCCCTCTCTTGAGTCTACTTAGAAGAAATAGCAAGGACATCAGTCATTAAGTGACTGATGAATGGTTGACTACTCTACTTCTGGAGTAGTACATGTGCCTAATGGTTTATGACACCCTTTTCCATTGATGTCAAAGGGGGATTATATAGTAAGGGGGAGTATGTACTAATGGGGAGCATATACTCTGGGGGAGTATATACATGGAACAAAAACACAGTCAGAGGTACTACAGTAGTTTAGAGAAATCTTTGATGAGGATATTGAGAAGATTGTAAAAGAAAGAGGTCACCATGAACATAGGATGTTTTTGATATCATATGTTTCCATCAATGTCAAAGGGGGAGATTGTTGGAGATTTGATTCTGAGCAATTGATTGATTGTATGTTTGTCATTGATGACAACATATAATACACAGTAGTAATTCTGTATGTACTTATCAAAATGATGACATGAAGACTTGCATGGTTAGATACATGTTGTTGACATGTTTATTAGGTTATGTTCATACACGCAAATCCAGATATGATGTTTTAGTCAAGTTGTGTAATTCTATTATTGGCAATTACAGTTCTGGAAGAGCATCTATTAAGAGCCGACGTATGTAACGTGTTTCTTGAGTTGTGCCTATCTTCAGGATATGCGTGTGTATATTCATGATTAGTTATGAGTTGATGATATTCATCTAAAGGCACCAAATGTGTATCAATAATATTGCAAAGTTAGAGTTAATTTGGTGAGGCCGACTTAGGGAAGCGTCACGTCTATTCAGCTTATACTTGCGCAGTTGTAATTATGCTTGCATGCTTAGTAGAGCCAACAAGGTTGTTATGAAGAGTTGTCTTATACGTCCCATGATCTCATACTTTGAGAAAGATACTCATAGCAAGTCAATTGTGATACGCCAAGTGTGAATGATACGAAAAGAGACAGAAGATGTTTAGAGTAGAATATCAGATGTGGTTCATTCATCAAGAGTCTATGTGAAGGAGAATTGAAAGATTGCAATACACTGGAACTGATCAAGACAATAGGTCTACTCTATAGTTCATCATCAGATATAGTGCATATCTATTATACAGAAGGTTGTAGCCTTCACCATCAAGTAGTGAGCTTTTGGACAGTGAGTCCACCACCCCTAACAGGGTTATTTGTAAAAGACTCCTAACAGGGTCCGACCCTTAACCAAGTCACTATACTTATTGCATTGTAAAGTACAACTCCTAACAGGGATTACTATAAACAAGGATAGTTCATTGTGGGTGCTAATTCCCACCGGGGTTTTTACCATTTGGTTTCCCCATAATCAAATTGTGTGTTGTGTACTATGTTATATGATTAAGCATTTAATTTATTGTATTCTAAAGTTAAAGAAGGAAAGAATTAAAGTTATTGATAACTGATTCACCCCCCCTATCAGTTATCCTTTGGGACTATTCTAACATCCTTGACTAAGTCAGGATGGTTGGATTGAAGGCTTCAGTTCTCACAAGCTAGATATTTTATGTCTACATTTTCTCATATTCTTATTAAGCTCCTGGCAACTTTGTACTAACCTTCATTTAATCAAGTTTGGAGTCAGTATTATCAATTCTCGGATGACAACCAAGTTTAGAATTAGTATCTTTAAGATCTTTATTTATTTACCTTTGTTCGATCAAGTTCAAAATCAATTCTATCAGTCTTAGTTCAAATCAAGTACAAGACTGCTCTCATCAAACATTTCGTTCGATCAAGTATGAAATTCTCAAACTTTCTGAAGTCAACATAAAAAATTTATTTGAATCAATGTGTTGCTCGCACATCAATTCAAAGAGGGGAAAATGTAACCACCCTAATTTTGTATGCTCTGGCCATAGACCCTATTTTCCCTATGTGTGATCATACCCCTAATTATGTCAAGACAATTCTTCAATTTGTTGGCATAATTCATAATCTCCTAAGTGATTTAATCACTAAATTACATTAATTGCCTTAGCCAATTAAATCAAATCAATTCAATTCAATCAAAATAAATCAAAAACATGGCTAAAGTAAATAATTAAAATGAATTACAAAATATCCTAACTATAACTCCATTTTCAAAACGGGAAAGTCAAATCCCTAACCAATGGGAGTTAAGTCACTTGGATCACCTCACATGGATCACCAAAGATTCAATCTCCATCGCTCTTCCACTTTCAATCCTAACCTCTCATTTACCAAATTCTTCTATAAACAGAATGAATTTTAAGCTCAATGGGACCCTAATTCTTAATTGTTGAAAGAAAACTTATGCTGCAAATATTCTTAGAAATCTTAACTACATTTTAGCTCTCACTTTCATAGCATTGTTATAATCTTTCATTTTGGAGCTTTAAAATGAACATTTCTTGAGCATTTAGATTAAAAACATTCAAATATTCCATTCTAAGTTGTATATGTCACTGATTAATGCATAATCTTTGGGCAATTATAGCATTCTTCCCACTCTTCTTAGAAAGGAAGCAATATGTCGATTTTAGTGATTGATATGCTTGCTAACTCTTGTTTTTCACTAATATAATGACTTATGGAAGTGTTGTGTTGTAGAAAATAGGTACAAAAAATAACACACACAGGGGGCATACACTTTTAACATGGTTCCTAGTAAAAACTCCTTACTAGACCTACATGCCATATTTCTTATTTTTTCTTGCATGCTCCATGTTTGTGAAACCTATGCCAATCATGTTGCTCCTTTTATATTTATATTTCAAACCAATAAGATTCTATGTCCTGGGGGATTGGTGTGATCTTATCTCTTTTATGTCTTGGTGAAAGTCTTTTGATACTATCTTATGCTTTACCAAGAGTATGATTTCAAGGTCACACTCTTGCTACAATGGGGCCTACATAGTGTTAACAATTGTATCCTAGTACAATTTCACACTCATTTGGGGATCACTTTGGTGGTTTTCCCTTATGCTCTTGCTAAATGATTGATTATGCTTATTCCATGGCCAAATTTGGAAACCTAACACACTCATGAGCATACAAACCAAATTCATGGTAATAGGTGACAATAGGTGACAATATCCTCATGGAATATGGAGCTAAGCACTAATGTCCAACCATTTTGGGCTCAAATCTAAACCACTAATCGTAATAAGTTTTTTGAGTGGAATATTTCTCATGTGCAGATTCTAGATCTTTTAAAAAGGGATTTCAAATTCACGAAGAGAAGACTATGACAAAAAAAATCCATTCTTTGAAGAGAAAAAAACTTGGTCACCATCGATCTACTCCAGTGATTGACACTTTTTTGCCATAATTTTGGAAGAATGATTTGTAGGACATCCTAATTTGGGACCTTCTCATGAAATCTACGTCAAACACCTTCAGGTCAGTGGTTCCTATTGACATAGAACCATAGGGAACACCCTTGTTGAGGCTTTGTAGGATAAATGAAAGTGACTATTCTGAATGGTGACTTTGAGTTGGGTAGCTTTCCTAGCCTGATATCTCATTCCATGGTCTAGAACAAAAATAATAAGCATGTATAAGCCCTTTCAAACCTTTGGTGAGTTTATGTAAGGCATGGGGTGTCATCTCCATGTTTTATTCATTAAGTTGGATCAAGAAAGACATGTTAAAAGTAGTAAAAAGATGAAATCTAAGACTCCTCTCTTACTCTCATTCATGCTCATGCTACCCAAATACCCTTCTACTAATTGGTTGATAGTCACAACTCCCTTCCAAACAACTTACAGTCAGTTTAATGACTATTACATTTAGTATATTGTTGTAAGGTTGAAAATATAGTTGTCAACTCGACAACTCTCCATTCCTTTATCATTGTATTTAACTTTTTGAAGGCCTTTTAGGATTATATCCTAATTTTATTTGTGACAAGAAAAAGGTGAGGAACAGTCTATAGGTCAACTTGTGGAAATTAGGGTCAACTTGAGGTAATAAGGTCTTAATAGACCATCCATGATGAAATTAGGGTCATTAGGGTGATAGTTTTGAATTTTATAAAATTTGTCAAGTTCGAAGAAAAGTTTCAAGTAAAATTTCTTGCAATCAATTTTTCAATAAGTGTCATATGTGTTTAATTTTTTGTTTGAGTTTTGGAAGAATTAATTTGTTTTATTAAGGCCTAACATGTCCATTTTTCATGATTTGGGATCAATTTGGGATCAATCAGGCACTTAGGGAAGAAACCGTTCTCCCTCCAGAAGTGAAGTTTGTCATGAATGGCAACTGTTTTCCAAGAGTGGGACATGGAACCAATACTAGAGGTAAGAATCCTGTTACTACTACTATTTATAGTATCAAACCTAATATTCAATTGTCCATTTCTATTGAGAAAGAGAAGGATATCCTTAGAAACTCTACAATCTTTTTGGCAGCCCATGACATCAGTAAGCTCCCATCGAGAACCTTCCTTAATGATTGAATGATAAGTGGAATCTTAACCTAGACTGTACTACCTAGAGTAAATATCTTATGAAACTATGGCACACCCCTGCTGAACCTAAAGGGATTTGTTTCATGTGGAATTTTCTTCTGCATAGGTTGTCGCTTAAGAAACCATTTGGAGAGCCAAATATATGCTCTTTCTATTCTGAACCTATGTCTGTCCTACATATCTTCTTTGATTGTCAATTTTCTATAGTCATGTGGAGCCTATTTCGATTGGAACTAAACAATAACTTTCATATTATGGATATCTTCACTAGGAATCTGATGGGATTGGATAAAAGATGCAATATTTTTTGGTCAACTCTTTCCTTTCACATTCTCTGGCTATTTGGAAATTCAGGAATGATGATATTTTCAATAGTAGAAGTAGAGTTCTTACTGAGTCTCTATGGAGACTCATTTCATTTAACATTTCCTCGTAGGTCACCATTAGTTTGCAGGTGAAAGAACACAAAGTGCTAAAAGTCATCAAATAAGTAAGGAATGTGCTTGACAAAGAGTAGATTCCGTGTAAGATGTCTACCAAAGCTGGGGTGGACTTTCATTATGATATCACCATAGGGCAGATGCTGCAAAAATATAAAGGAGCTATGACTACACAAGAAAAAACTTCAGCAACAGCCACTATGGCTTATAAACAAGATGAAGGGAACAATAATTCAACAGGATCAGGCTAGGTACCTCAAGATCAGACATCATTTGGTATACCCATTGTGCAGGATCCTAGGATTTGATCCCAATACTAGGCACCCATCTCTGTGTTCCCTCCACTACCCTATGAGGCTTATATGTTGAATCTATATAATGATATATTTCAAGACAACCTGAAGCTTAAATGGGCAGATCATCAAATTTCATGGACAACATCGTTCCCTAGATAAAGGTTATTTATCAGTGGTCTGCAGTTCTAACTTTTTGTAATCAGTATGGTTCCTTTTTTGTTACATGATAATTTGACTCCCTCCATATGAAAAGGGAAGATGTACTTTTTGTAATTTTGTAATCTGGTACTTAATATTGTTGTAAATACTTGATGAGTCTTTGTTTATTATATTATAATATATATTTAATAGAAAAGATTAAATATTGATTGTTCCAACATTTTCATTACTATTTTTATTGTTATAGCGTTGATAGGGTCTTTGTAATTAATTAAATTCCACCAAAAGGCATTGTAATGGTTTGAGATAAGAGTTAAATTAATCTTAGAATAGGCTTCATTTATTTCCATGTAGAATTAGGCAAGTTATTGACATTTTTCTCTATCGTAGTGCTAATAACCTATGATAGTGCATTAAGTGAAAATTTACATATTTAGCACTTTTAGTACATTTGACACTTTTAAATGGCTCTAATGGCCAACTTAAAATCATTTGTACCTTATAGGTATTTTAAAAATCTCATCTACACCTAGGATCCTCAAGTGACCCCCAAGGTGCACTTGTAGCCTCCAAATGCCATCATGGCTTACATCATTGATCCTTTTA
Source organism: Thuja plicata (assembly GCA_018584345.1). Classification (NCBI taxonomy): domain Eukaryota; kingdom Viridiplantae; phylum Streptophyta; class Pinopsida; order Cupressales; family Cupressaceae; genus Thuja; species Thuja plicata. The sequence continues at coordinate 289,858 of MU223785.1, read as the reverse complement.
CAAAGGATTTACATACCAATCAAAACATTATTAAAAGCATAATCAAAGGACCAAATATGGTCTTATTAAAATTCAAATGACCCATCATGGTCATGTTTGTCTTTCATCAATAACCTCTTGGATCCGCTCCACAATGTAGAATACTTCACTAAGATTAACCTCAAGTTAGGATGTCAAGTTAAGGAATTTGGTGAATATTTTATTTTTTGAAGGAATTTGGGTTGGAAGGCATTAGGAAAAGAAACAATAGTTTGGTTAAACCCTGATGCACTTTTGATATATTGTGTGTATTTTATTTTGATTTAAAAACTAGTATATTATCTAAATATCTTTCTTTCTTCCCACAATAGGTCTGAGTTTGAGGTGGAAGACTATAGTTTGACATCATTTTGCTTAGTTTATGAAGGATATAGACCAAAGTTTTTGATGCAAGGAGGGAAGGATGATGGGGCCTAAGGCACACCCAGTACCATCCCCTTGCAGATATAATGTGAAATTACACAACAACACAGTGAGAGAAGAGAAATGCAGATATCATTATTATTAATCAATCAAACTCAATACATGCTAGGCTATAAGGCCTTCCTGGTTAAGGCCATATACATCAGAGTGTATAACAATTTGATCTTCTTATAATAGAGATCTCAAATCTTTAATATTCTAACATTTTCCTTCTTGCTCTAAGACTTCTACCAAACTAAAAACATACAAAAGAATATATACAAGAGTCCAACAAAGCAGTCAACACTCAAATACAAAGGTGAGACCCAGATTTAGGTCCACATGGATTCCTAAGATAGATCCCAACTATGAAAATTAAATAAAGAAGTTGGCCACCAACACCAATTCCCAAATAAATCAACTCAGCAAAGCAAAAGTCGAGCAACAGAGCACTCGACAAAAGAAAATCTGAGCAACAAAAACAAGCATGGCTGAGAAACTCAGCAAGGCTACCGATTAATAGAAGAACAACATGTTGAGAAACAGGAAACTTACTGAAAAGGAAAGTAACATATTTTTGGGTGAGTAGGATTGCCAAGGACCCAAGATGCTCTTGCATCAGACACCTGGGGTTGAAAAGAAATGATTCCCCAATTCATGCATCAGGTCCAACCTGAAATGAATCCAACTTAGATTGAGAAATCTAAGATGAGTCCTTAATCAGTCTATTTTCCCACTTTACTAGATATTCCATGTATTCCTTTCCTCTTGTACTTCTATCAATTCTCTGTTTCAAGATCTTCTCAACTTCCTCCATCTACTTCTTAGGATAATCACTTGGTATTGTCACTTCTTCATCAGGTTCATGATATTCATACAAGTCTAAAATATTGAAAATAGGTGATATATCCATGTCATCAGGTAATTCAACTTCATAAGCATTTCCACTATAAAATCTCCTTGGTATTTTACAAGGACCAAATTTCTCCATCTTTAGTTTCTTCAGATGAACCATCACAACATCACCAACTTCAAATGTCTTATGTCTTCTTGATCTATCCGCAACATATTTGTATTTTTGATTACTTTTCTCCAGCTTCTACTTTACATCCTTATGCAATGTCATCATAAATTCTGCAAATTCTTCTTCTTCAATGCTTCTTTTCTCTTCACCAACAATGTCTCTCAAATTTTATATACCTCTAGGTTGTGTGCCATGAACAATCTCAAAAGGTGTCTTTCTAGTACTTCTATTTACTGAACTGTTGTATGCAAATTCTTCTTGTGCCAACATCAAATCCCAATTTCCTGGTGTGTCTCCAACTAAACATCTCAACAGGTTACCCAAACTTCTGTTTACCACTTCTATTTTTCCATCATTCTATGGATGAAATGTAGAACTAAATTTCAACTTAGTATTCACCTTCTTCCAAAGTGTTCTCCAAAAATAACTTACAAACTTATTGTCTCTGTCAGAGATGATACTCTTTGGTAATCCATGCAATCTAAAAATCTCCTTAAAGAAAAGATTTGCTATATGAACTGCATATGATGTTTTCTTACATGGTATAAAATGTGTCATCTTAGAAAATCTATCCACAACAACAAATATAGAATCATTACCTCTTGTTTTCCTTGGAAGTCCAAGAACAAAATCCATGTTGATATCACTCCAAGGTTTCTCATGAATAGTAATAGGTGTATACAATCCAGTATTCTGACTCAATCCCTTTGCAATTTGACAGAATCCACAACTTCTCACAAATTTCTAAACATCCTTATACAACTAAGGCCAAAAATACCTCTCCTTCAGCAAACTCAATGTTTTATCAATGGCAAAGTGTCCAGCCAATCCGCTACTATGTTTCTCCTTTATCAGATTAGTTCTCATTGATCCTCTTGGTATACATAACTAAATTCCTTTAAACAACATATCTTCATGAATGAAATAGTCTTCATACTTACTTGATTGATTTGTATTAGGTGCTCTGCACACTCTCCACTGCTCTAAAAAATTAGGATCATTTTCATACAAATTCTTCATGTCATCAAAGCCAAGAACTTCAA
>MU223785.1:262083-280663 GCA_018584345.1 Thuja plicata | reverse complement strand
CATAAATGTAATTGATCTAACAACTAGTAGCATCCATGATAGTAAATAAATAACTCAAGACACAGAATTTTGGTAACCCAGAAACCCAATAAGGTAAAACTGGGGTGGGGATGACACCCACAAAAATATTCACTACGGTAGCAATAAAGTGTGCCTGTTAGGGCTACAAAGTTTGATCACAATATGTAATCTACATGTTTAAGGTCTTCCCGGTTAAGAGCTAAAGATCATTACAATCTACCTTGTAAAAGGATTTAAAACTTACAAAAAAGTAAGCACTCGGCTAAGAAATTTAGAAAGGTCTGTTAGAACCACTCTGTTAAGAGATTTCACTTGATACACTGGTTAGAATGTCTCAAGAACTGATCCTTCATTATGCACTCTGATGCTAATAATGGATCTCCTCTTTCCAATACCTTCTCTAATCTAATAATCTGATGTCTTTACTCTGCTATTCACTTCTCTTTCACTCTGCTAGATCTATGATTCTTCTATAAAAATAACCCTTTGTACATCTCTCATGTACACATACACTTCTCCTCTCATATACACCTACACCTCTATGTTTAGGGTTTAATAAGCAATCTTATATACTTTATGAATCTGGCATCTAGATCTAGATCAACGTTAAGGATCAAATGTTTATGCCACTTGGGCATTCCAATTTTTTGATTGGCTCCATGCCATGCATTGGGATTAAATAATTAATGCATAATTAACTCCTTTAAAAACATTAAATGCATGAACAAGTCGGCCCAAAATAGTTTACCTTCAAGTTTGTGTCATTCCTAACATGTATGTCAAAACTGTCTTTCTCGGCACATTAAGACTCTGGCGCTTGGCATGAACATCATCAACTTTTTCTTGATTGCCAAGTCACTCGAAAACCATTATCTTCTTGGCAATGACTATTCCAGATAGCTCGGCCGCAGTGATGACCAACTAAACCACCTAGATAAATGACTAAGTGTGGGACACTAATGATCAACAAAACTTAGAGATCAACAATCTCCCCTTTGATATTAGTGGCAAAAACACACTTATCATTTCTTTACATCCACAAAAATTTTCCTAAGTACACAATGTACTCCCCCTAAGATTATACTTCATACTTACATAATATACATGCCCTACAAAATATTATGACTGATTCTGCACATCTTTATCTATTTCCTTATCTAATTCCCCCTTGTTTTTGTCACTTATAGCTGCAGGGGTTAAGTCATACTTATCCAAAAATGACTTATGAAGCTATAATGTTAGTGCAAACGTTGTATCCCAACTATCCTTTACAAACCTCATAACTTGTAACTTAATTTCTAGCTCGGCAGCTAGACTTACCAAACTATCTATTGTAGAGAGATGAGAATCCCTCTTGACTAATTCATTTTTAGCTTTAAGTTCCTTCTGTATAACCTCCAGATGGGGTATTAAGGTAGTTTGAATAGTTATTAACTTTTCTCTTATTATGCCATCTTCATCCATAAGCTCGGCTAATCTCCTCTGTGTATGAGTCAACTTGTCAAAATGTAAGGAGCTAGAGCTAGCATCCATACTCAATGTACTCCCTGTTGACTTCAAAGCTAGTTGAAAATTCACAATAAGTTGTTGGTTATCCTTGGTAAAGAATTCTACATCACATAAATTTTTATAAAAGGAATAAACATTATTTACAACTTCTTCAAGAATACTAATAAGAGAAGAAAGTTCAACTTGTATGATAGCAATCTCTGCTGATATCTTCTCCAAAACTTTTTTCTCAAATTTTCTCTCAGACCATTATAGCAACTTTTCATTTGCCTCAATATTTTCATCATTAACTTTTTGCACAATATGGACTAACTATTCCAAGATTGATGTTTGTTCATTTATATTTGTTACATCAAAAGCATTAACAAAAATATCCTTCATTTCATGTAATACTTTCTTTTGTTGGTGCTCCCTCTTCAGTTCCTCTTATTTCTTCTTCCTCTTCAAAAGGTCTTGCAGAGCCTGAATCTACTCATATGTCAAGTTATATGTATCCCATTTAGGAATCACAATTACTTCATCCAAAGTGACACTTGGACTTGGTGACTTCCTCTTATGTGACTTCCTTTTGAGTTCTGAAGAGTTGATACTCGGCTCAGGTACTGTGATATATTTACCTTTGTCTACATTAATTTCAATTTCTACCTTCATCTGAGTCAAGATTACCTGCTGATTAGGTATATTTCCTATATTGGGTCTAGTAGGAGTAGATGTTGCAGAGTGTGGTAGATCCACCGACACTTATACAACCTCTTGTTCTGTAGACATATTTTCAATTTCCTCCATCTTATCTCCACTCTCTAACACTGTTTGTACAACCTCTAAAATAGGTGGATTAGTAATGATTACCTCCTTCTCTCCTTCTTTCTCTAACTCGATCTCAGTTGCCCGAATAAGCGAATGCATACATGTGTTTGTCGGCTCATTCTGATCCTCGGCATCCACATTGATATTTTCTCCAGGTATAGTATCAATTGGACTATCCATTGTCAAATCTGTAATTTCTACATCACTTGTATCCTTTTGGGGTTCAGTTTCAGTTTTTTCCTGCTCAGTAGCATTTTCTTTCTCCATTTCCTTCGGCTTTGAGGTGCCTTCACCTTTCTCATTGACCTTCTTAGTGATTAACCCAAAAGTTTCCTTCCATATTCTTGTGCTTTTTTGAACTACACCTTCAACATCATTTCTCAAAATAGCATAGGCTCTTTGTTTAGGAATAAACTTATTTTGATATTGATCAATGAATTTAGCTATTTGCTACTTGGTTAGATCAAGAATGACCTTAGCCAATGTTCCTTCCCTTATCTGTATTTCATTCATCAGTGCATATTTCCATTTCTAAGACAAAACATCATATAGCTCTGTAGGAATAATATTTCCTATCTCTACAGGCATCATCTTGAATGTGCATATCATATATATTGATGCTTCCTGAATCTTATACTTGTTAGCTATGCTTTGCTTCTCATACTTGATAAATTTAAATCCTGCTAAACCAGCATTACTTCTCAGGTTCTTACATGCCTCATCAATATTGATTATTATTTTATGTGATGCTACAAGTATGTTTCTCGACACATCTGTATCTATCTCCTCATCATCTTTAGACTCCAAGTATAGCTTCCTCCTTGGTCTTTTCTTAGAAGGTTGACTTGGCACAACCTTGGTTGCAACTTGTTTTCTCTTACCTGAACTACTCTCACCATCAATCTTCTTTGTATATACCTTTGTTGTCTCAACTTTTGCAAAAATAGTTGATGCTCTTGTCATAGGCCAGTTATCTATAGGAGGGGTAGCCTTAGATTTGGCTTGACTTGGTTTAGTTTCCTTAGCAACTATTGGCTACTTCCATTTACCTTTCACAGTGACCTCCTCTTTAGGTTCACTCTCCTCTTCTTCACTAGACATATATTATCCATGTCCTGTTGATAAGCCAAAAGGTGCATCCTCTACTTCCTCATCACTCTCAATACCAACCATCTTCTTCATATTTTTGACAATCTTCTTCATTTTCCTCTCCATAGTGCCAGCCTTCAAATCCATAGAGATTTTGGATTTAGTTTCTTCATAGTTTCCAAAATGTTTCACTAAACTATTAGTTTCCTCTACCAATAGAGTTGTTATTGGTGCAGATGTCTCATCAATGTTTACTTCATAAGGTAATGGCCTCATCCATGATACCCTTGACACTATTTCCTGCACATAGGTGTAATCTCTATCTACTAGGAAACATACATCTTCATAATGTTTCTCAACTAGTGAACTGGGAATTCTAATCCTTAATCTCATTTTTTTATTGAATTCCACATAATATGTTCCCATCACATTGTCAAACTTATGACCTAATTGCTGAATAAATGCATTTATTTGTTGTGTGATAGGTCTGTCTATTTTCCACACTATGTTTCCAAAAGAAGGAAATGTATTTTGTATGTAGAATAATATGCAAGTGAGCAGAGATCCAAACTTACATATTGAGTTCTTTTCCTTTCTGATTGAAGCAAGGTTCTCAGCTAGTTGCATTAGTTGAAGCTTGTCAAGGTCATAGGTATGATCCTTCTTTACAATTTTCCAAGCCTGGTCTACTTCAATGCAAGGGACACTATCCAGTTGGCTTGACTGATAAAACTTATGAGCTATAACCCTGACTACAAAATCAAGCTCCAAATCTATAATTGTAGATATCGTCACCCCTCTTTTGTTCCAAACAGCTCCAGTGATTTCTTCAATGTTTTCCTTACTCTGACATCTCATTGTTTCCTTCCCATTTAGAATAGGATAACTAGTTACTCGATGGATGATTTCCTTTGTAATCTTAACTGGTCCATTCTCTAGCCATATGTTCATGTCATGTATTCGACTCAGAACAATCTTGATCCACTCCAAACTAAATTCCCTCAAAAAGTCTAGGGGATGAGTTAAACCTCTCTTGACTAAGTGTTTATGTTTGTCTTTTAGGGCTTTGTCTATGCACAATTTGTTGTAAGATGCCCTCAGCTTGTGATCTCCAACTTCACTTATCTTGCACATATATCATGACCTAATATCATGGATCATGAGTACCTTCGGTGGAATTGATGATAGGGCTCCAGTCAGATCACCCTTGATGGGGCTCTTAGAAACTACTAGTAAATTAGGAGGCACACAGGTGTCGCTCCTTACCAATTGAATGTTTAGCAACTCCTCCATTCTCTTAGCTGGTGTATAAGAACTTGCGGCCATTTTCTTTGAAAAATAGGTTTTCAAGAATCATGAACATAGTACCTCGGCAAGTAACAAAATCTACACTTTTCCACTAAAGAGGTTGCCGACGGCACGCTGTAGAAATATTCAAAAATATTTGCAGAGTTAAAGTTCACAAATGCACAATTGCTCTTATGAAATTCTTAATTGCATGGTGGGAAGAAAAGATATAGCTCTTCCCTTTATATAAGCTCCAATAGTTGAAAGTTAGGTCAGCATTAAATGTTCTTTCCATTGAGTGAGTGCCAAACAGTTGTCCTCGATCGACTTGCGAAATTCACTTTCCTCTCGGTCATCAAACAAAACTTACTCGACATACATTAGAAATACATTGTTGCTCGACACCTGTAGTGCATTTTGACTTTGCTCGCTACAAAACTCAAAATGTGTCCTAATGCATCTTATCATATGAAGATATGGACTATTACACTTTTATATGTTAGGAACTAATAAAATATATGAGATATAAACGTAGTTCCTTAAATACCTTCCTTTGCTTAATTAGTGATGGTGGGATCACCTGATCCATTGGATTGGGTGACCTCAGCTTTAGTAGCTTCACTGCTGCATGGTTCTTCTTTACTTATCCATGTCTAGTTCATCTGTGCTCTAATTTACTCAACAGTGGGAGCAGGTACCCTTGTTTTGTGATCTTTCCTAGTATGACCAATTTTCAAAAAATTATAGCAAACTAGGCTTCCATTCATCCAACTCTTAGATCTACCTCTGAAATGTGTCTTTATGTAGTTTTCTAGAACATGTCCATACTCACCACAGTAATAATAGCTATGCCATGTGTTATAATCCCAATGGTAAGTTTTACCCTTCCTCGGTACTTTTTCTTGTGTCTTTGATGTCCATTGTTGTTTAGCATTAGATCTGCAATCTTGTGCTCTATGTCTAAATTTTTGACAATTGTAACAATACCCATTTAATCTAGGTGTGGGAGGTGCATTATTTGCCTTTACCCAACATTCATGTGCTTGATGTCCAAACTTCTTATAGTTAAAGAAATAACCATTGAGCTTAGGTCTAGGATTGGACTTACCATTCTTTCTTCAGAAGATGTTTGTTGTGTGTACTAATTTTCCACATTGGTGGCATACAGGCTTGTTTTCTTTGACTTTGCATTCCTCTTTTCACCAATCTTAGATGATTCTCCTTTCTTAGTAGATGTCTGTTGTTTGATGTGACCTAATCTAGAAGAATATTTAGATCTCCTTGATGCTTCCATAAAGTTTTCAAAATGAGTCAAAGCTTCATTGGGTCTGTTCAATCTTCTATTCAGTTCTTTCTCAGATCTCAATTCATTTTTCAATTGACTATTCTCATCTCTCAGATTCATAATTTCTATGTCTTTCCTACTGATCTCCTGATTTGCAAGTAGCACTTGATTCACCATGTCAACTTGATTGTTTTTCATCATTTGTACTTCATGTGTCCTTTCATCAAGTCTGGTAGTCATCATTCTTTTGTCTTCTTCAGCCATAGCCTTGTCATCTTCAGCTTTCTTCTTTTGTTCTACTACTTCACACAGTATTACTATTTGGATTTCTTGTTCTCTTTTTAGGTTTCTGACTTCTTCACACAATGTATTGTTCCTTTCCAGTAGATCTGCAATTTCTGCATCACTCTTAGTAGAGTTTCCATTCTGAAATAGATTTGCAGTGTCTTCTTCATGATAATGAGTGTCATTCATTTGTTTGGCCAAATATTTCCTTGCTTGCAAGGACTTCCTCAATTCCTATCTTGATGTCTCAAGCTGATGTAAAGATAACTAAATTTCAATATTTTGATTCTCAATGACTTTGCCTAATTTTTAAATCTCCATCTCCAGATCTGTACTCTCAAGCTAATTAAAACCTTTTGTAGGAGAACTGAACTCTGATACCAATTGTTGGAAATACAATATGGGAAAGCAAGATACTGAGAGGGGGTGAATCAGATCTTAAAAATTTTATCCTTTAAAACAAAACTGATCCACAATCATACATAAATGTAATTAATCTAACAACTAGTAGCATCCATGATAGTAAATAAATAACTCAAGACACAGAATTTTGGTAACCCAGAAACCCAATAAGGTAAAACTGGGGTGGGGATGACACCCACAAAAATATTCACCACAACAGCAATAAAGTGTTCCTGTTAGAGCTACAAATTTTGATCACAATATGTAATCTACCTAGTTAAAGGTCTGCCCAGTTAAGAGCTAAAGATCATTAAAATCTAACTTGTAAAAGCATTTAAAAATTACAACAAAGTAAGCACTCAGCTAAGAGATTTAGAAAGGTATGTTAGAACCACTTTGTTAAGATATTTCACTTGATACATTGGTTAGAATGTCTCAAGAACTGATCCTTCATTATGCACTCTGATGTTGATAACGGATCTCCTCTTTTCAATACCTTCTCTGATCTAATAATCAGATATATCTTTACTCTGTTGTTCACTGCTCTTTCACTCTTCTAGATCTATGCTTCTGCTATTAAAATAACCCTTTCTACATCTCTCATGTATTCATACACTTCTCCTATCATACACACCTACACCTCTATTTTTAGGGTTTAAGAAGAAATATTATATACTTTACGAATCTGGCATCTAGATCTAGAACAACTATCAGGATCAAATGCTTATGCCGCTTGGGCATTCCAATTTTCTGATTGGCTCCGTGCCACGCATTGGGATCAAATAATTAATGCGTAATTAACTCCATTGAAATCATTAAATGCATGAAAAAGTCGGCCCAAAATAGTTTACCTTCAAGTTTGTGCCATTCCTAACATGTATGTCAAAACTATCTTGCTCGACACATTAAGACTCTGGCACTCAGCATGAACATGATCAACTTTTTCTATATTGTTGAGTCACTCGGCAACCATTATCTACTCAGAAATGACTATGCTGGATTAGCTCGGCATGTACTGGATAGATCGATCGCAGTGATGACCGGCTAAAATACCTAGATAAATGGCTAATTGTGGAACACTAATGATAAAAAAACTTAGAGATCAACAACAAGCAGTGATATCTGCTCAATTTTTTGTATATATTTTTTATATTTGCAATTTTTTTTCTTGTTGTGTAATAAACTATAAAGTCTCGTATTTATATATTTTTGTGTCTTGAATTTTTTTTAGGTGGTTGTCATGTAAAGAAATCCATAAATAATATATAAATTATTAGAAGAGAAGAATTACTCATCTAATGTGTGAAATACAATAGTGTCTACCTTCAACTTTTTTCAATGCACAAGAACACTACCTCATACACCAAGTTGAGGAGATTGAATTGTGTGGACCTGTGCACACTCGATCAATGTGGATGGTTGAGAGGCACTTGAAATTTTTTAAGTATTTTGTTTGGAAAAGAGCACGTCCTAAGGGTTCTATGGTGGAGGGATATATGATATACCATACTATGGTGTACGTTACTGAATATCTTCCTAGCTTGCAATAAAGATCCATATAGATCGCATTTGAAATCTTGACACCATTAGAAAATTCAAAGGGGAGTACTTGGTGGGGAAAGGTAGATTGATTAAAGTGAGAGGTAATAAATTATAATATGTTATTGTAGTTAATTAATTGTTAATCTTCAAAATTAATCGGTTGTAAGTCATCTATTTTTTTTATAGCTGGTCGAGAGTGGGATGCAATACATTTGTATATTACAAACAGTCAAGATTGGGTGATGGTATGGATTGAATGATGTCATCATTTCGGTTGCACATTAACATGGTAAACTATGTCTTCATTGGTTAAAGAAGCTCATCTTAATGGAGATTCCAATGTTACGCAAAGGGAAATAGATTTAGCATATGGTTTAAGAGATTTTTAGGTACGTATAAATTTGTTAATCATTTGTACGCTTATCAATTCCTGATGTAATAGTTTTTACATGTTTGATATATTATTGTAGGTCAAACACCACAAGGCTATGTTTTTCAATGGTCATAAAATTCACATCAAAAAGTTGGATGACACAAAGAAAACTTGTGATTCTATGATAAGTGCAATCTTTCAGGTGATTAATACTTCATCTAGAAATGACTTACATCCTTGAGAGTTTCAAAATTGATACTATGACATTTTAGATGATATACTTGATTGTGACTTTAATTCCTTCTAATTATTTCTCTTTGTCATCATATTGTACATGCTACAAATTAATCAAAATGATCCTGATAGATCTATTATTGAATGATTAATACAAGGTGGTTTGATCCATTCGGGGATGAGCCCTATGTTCTTCCAAGCCAATGTGAGCAGTTATTTTACTCAGAGGTTCCACATAAACTGGATTGGTAATTTTTTGTTAGACATGATACAAGAGGAAGGCCGATAAGGTATAATGTGATGGAAGAAGAAGATTCTGATCAAGTAGATGATGATCACGATCGGTAGTTAGTCAATGATGTTCTTGACACAAATTTTCTTGAAGAAGAAGAAGAAGAAGATCAATGACATGAATGAAATGTATAGTTATGTGATCACTGCTTAATCTATTTAATATTTATTTCTTGATAGAAATGTACAGTTATGCGATCAATGTTTAATCTATTTAATATTGATTTATTGATATAAATGTACAGTTATGTGATCAATGCTTAATCTAATTAATTCGTTATTTACCAATTAAAAGTGATTGTTTTGAAAGAGATTGTTTACATTCTTGTTCTGACCATGTCTTTGCGCTCTATTCCAACTGCATTGTTACTGCCTTTATGGTTTATGATGGAACCCCCTTTGGTGATAATCCTACATAGTTCCACATAGACATGATATGTTCTTTAGAAGACTTTTAATCTCACAACAGTTGAGAAACATAAATGTATACATCATGGTCACACTTCTTTGGAGACACAACATAATTGAGTGGTATTATACCCAGATGATGCAATGCAACCACTACTCTTCTAGTTTGAAGTTAACACTTTGTAATAAAAAAACCATCCTTATCTATGGTTTTTGGACCCTACAGTGTCAACTTTGAACTTGAGGATTAGTGGTTGTGTTATATCGTCTAGGTATACCACTTACTTATGTTGTGTCTCCAAAGAATTGTGACCATGATGCCTACATTTATGTTTCTCAGTTGTTTTTTTCCTAGGACCCATTATGACCCCTTATGACCCTTTATGACCCCTAAGAATACATCTTAGAGGTCTTAAAGTTTTGTAAGGGGTCATAATATGCTCCTAGGAGGGGCCAGATAAGCTTCCACCTTCCTGTGGTTGGCCCTGTTAAGTAGAGAAGGTTAAACTATTCTCGAAACAAAGATAATCTCAATACCTAATCCTTGTAATGAAATCAATACCAATTCCTTATGAGAAATCCATATATTAGGCATACCAAGTGTTATTGCTCCCTTGTTCATATTAACACAATCTTTACATTGAACTGTCATTTCATGACATTGAAAAGCACGATAGGCTCTAATATCCAATGAAACTCTTGTCCCAATAGTTGTTTTGGATTTTCCTCCTTTCATCTCTTGGATCAATATGAAACTTAGGGTGCAAAAAGTCCCCTAAAGTGGCCTTCTTTCTCACACTAGCTCATTTTGCATCCACACACAACTTATTAGAAGAAAAAATCTAAATTTCTGACTACCCTTGTGTAGGATAGTGAGAAGACTTTAAGAATGTTATCTCTGATCCATTTCTTGGATAGTACCTCTGCCTAACTACCCCTACTCCATTTCTATGTTGCTTCTCAACAATAGGACATTTGATTTCCCCAACTTGCACAAATTTTAGATCCCAAGGCTCCTCTCCCTTAGGACTGTCATAATTGCTACTTGACTGTAATTTCTTATCCCAACCAATATAATGTTGCTCCTTCCAATTGAATTCTTCACCAAAACATAAAACTATGGAATCAAATTGTCTTCCCAATAAAGGACTCAATTTATACCTTTTCTCTCTTTGATGAACTAGATAGGTGTTTGTGTACCCATCATGTACAACTCTTCTTGAACATTGCCATGATCTTCCAAGGATTAAATGTCCATAACTCATATGCATAACATCATACAAACCCCTGTCATACACATATCCTAACATTCCACCTTCACTTACACATATCCTGACATTCCAAATCATAAAATGGACTCCTTGTTCACACCAATTTGCTACTGCAATACACTAGCAACCATTTCCATTAACTTTCCTGCACTATCATGTTGTGATCACCCTTGACTCCCTCTATTCCCACACATTAGTGATTAGATACATATAGATACATGTTAGACATATTAATTCCATGAATATCAGGCCTCTATGTTCATGGAATGACAATTCTCCCTTCCTAGATTCCTAAAAATAGTAAAAGCAATATCAAAATCTGAAGACTGTCAACAACAGCTTGCAATTGGATTCAATTTTTTTCAAATGTCTTTAACAAGGCCATGATTAGTCTCTTGATTCTTATATTTACACAAGAATCAATCTAGATCATACTTCTCCAACTCCAGATCAGTGCAACTCCATATCTCTCCCATACAATAGTCCGTACAACTCCATATCTCTCTCATACAATAGTTGATTTCAAATACAAATAGTTACTAGGTAACCATATATACCAACTTGGGGTGGTTGTGTTAATTTTTACAATCAAAATCAAGTCCTAAAATAGTTTCCCACTAAAATGCCATATAGCCCTTACATCCCATATTTTGAATTTTTTAAACTTTGGAAATAACTTAAAACTAATTAAAACTTTAAAATGATAAACTCCTAAGGTCTTAAAACACCTTGGAGACTTATTCTAATCACTCCTAACCCCTAATCAATCCCTTGACTCCATCGGACACTACTGGTGCACTTACAAGCAATTTGGGCCTTTAGGCCATTAACACAATCTTGACATTGAACTATCATTTCATGACGTTGAAAAGCATGATAGGCTCTAATATCTTGTAATTGATATGTTTTCCACTCATAGAATCTTTATCCATCTTATTTTCCCTCTAATCCTCACTGAATGTCTTCAAGGTATTCATGGTCTTCATGTCTTGATTGGTTTTCCTTGGTGCCCCTGCACCATTCTCCTCACCTCCAATGAAACTCTTGTCCCAAGAGTTGTTGTGGCTGACTATCCTTGTGTAGGACAGTGAGAAGGCTTTAAGACTATTATCTCTGATCCATTTCTTTGATAGGATCTCTTCTTGACTACCCCTACTCCATTTCTATGTTTCTTCTCAACAATAGGACATTTGATTTCCAAAACTTGCACAGAGTTTAGATCCCAAGGCTCCTCTCCCTTAGGACTGGCATAATTGCTACTTGACTACAATTGTGTATCACAATCAGTTTATTAATAAATTTTATTATATTTTCATTCTTCGTAATTATTTTTTAATCATATGTTTTGTGCAGAAGGGTGCTATACTTTCTATAACTTGTGGATCCCCAAATTATGTTGCACCTGAGGTATAAAAATAGGACTCTTTGAATAATTTCAACAATTTGTACAGTTCAACACCCTTGAAATCTTGGTTTCTGATATTATGGTTTTCATGGTGCGTATATTTTTAATGCACAATATTATTTTCCTTCTTGGTTCTCTTTTGGATCCAAGAGACTAATTTGCAAGATAATGGATCCTAGACCAAAGAGTGTATGATGTAAAATTCTCCCTAGATTTCATTCTGTAACATTTTAATTGCAACTCCTTTTTTAATTCATTTCTTAGTTTTCTAAACTGATAAAATGTTGTTTTGGGTTGCAGAGGATATCAATAGAAAATATTTATGAATATCCATGGTTAATGAAAGACTACATCAATCCTGTGAAACTTCAGGATGATGAGGGCATTACTTTGGATGATACACATCCTAACTCTGGCAACATAGAAGTAAGCATCTTCTTATTGTATTTGTTTATTTTTACCATCTAAAATATTTAATACCTCTAAAGATTAATTCTATCATTCCAAGAGAGATCAAGAGATCCTATACATTGTAATAGGTTTTATTGGCCAAGTATCAAGAGGGATCAAGAGATCCTATGCATTGTAATAAGTCCTAATTGTAAGGCTTAGTGACCTAGGATGAGTTATGAATCCTATGGATAAATATGGTCAATTGGACATGGGTTGGGAAGTTGTGTGTTAGGAGAGGTTTAATTGATGTTTTTAACATCACAGCTTGTTGAAATCAACCTTGGTTAGTTCTTAGGAGCTAGTTTTGCAAAAGTTGTCAAAAGTTGTCAACAACTTTGCTTGCAACAAAAGTTGCAAATTGCAAATTTTTGAATTGTAAGAATAAATTGCAAAATTTGAATGAAAAAGTGCATTTTACCATGTATTTGACTGTTAATTTTTGTGCTCAATCCTGTACGGATTCAAATGTTTGTTATTTTGTTGTGCCCGATCCTCTCAATGTGACTGGTAGATTTCTGTAACCATAGGTTGCAGACCCCATAAATTTTTATGGGTATCGATTCAGAGCCTATGGTTGGAGGAGGAGACTTATTTCAAGTGCCCCAAGATTTTCCAATATTTGGTTTGGGAAGGAACCAATTTTAGGGAGTACTTCCTTCTTTAGGTGCTCCAATCAGGCCTCCTAGACATTAGTGCGGATTTCCATGTATATTGAGTTGGTGAAGGATCCAAGACCTGTCCTCTTGGGAAAAGTGTAGCCCCAAAATTTGAAGTAAGGCCATGTATTTTTTTTGGTAGGCCTTTTGGAGTTTTTTGTCACAAAATGACAAAATGAGTTCAGAAAGGGCTAGTATAAGATAGTGCCAATTAGGACAGTTTTGAGTTTTGGTTTGAATTGAACCAAGGGAGTATTTTGATTGGTTTGAGGGATGTCAAGAGACTTGGAAATAGATTGGAGTGACCTTGGACATGCAAGGTAGATTGGAACATTGGTGATACCAAAAAATTTAAAGAGCAGTTATATTATGATTCTAGAGGTGGTTTTGGTAGCAATAGAGATAGATTTGGTAGGGGTTCTAATCAGTTTTCAGGGAGATGTTATAAATAAAATGAATATAGCCATCCTTCTTTCAAATGTCTTGAAAATATGAAAACATAAGCATCCTCCTCTAGGAGGGTTGCATATGCTCAAAATGAGGAAGTTATTAGTATTCCAAAGGAAGTTGAGTGTATTGGAGAAGCTGGTGAAAGTTTGATGATCAAAAAGACTATCTTGAATACCTCACAAGATCAAGAACCCATTCAAAGAAGGAGCTTCTTTAGAATAAGGTGTCAATGTAAAGGTAAAATTTTCACTCTTTTTGTTGTTTTTGGTTCAACCGATAATATGGTTTCTACTGAAATGGTTGAGAAATTGCAATTGGAATGAATGCCTCATAAGAATCCATATAGAGTTTCTTGAGTCAATGATGATGTTAGTTTGCTGGTAAAAGAACAAGAAAGAGTATATTTTCAGATTGGTGAATATAAGGAGAGTGTTTTATGTGATATTTCACCCATGGAATGCAGCCATATTCTTCTTGGTAGGCCTTGGAAATATGACAACCAAATTAGTTATGATGGTATAAGAAACACATATAATCTTGAAAATAATGGGGTTAAGTATACCTTATGGCCTATGAATGATGATGTTAAGGGTAAAGGTTAGATTGTCATGTTTGGTAAGAAAACACTTCTGCAAGATAAAAGGTTTGAAGTCCCTCTTAATGACAAGAAGGTTAAAGATAAGATAAAGAAAGAGAAGGTGAAACCCAATAGATGATGGTGCAAGAATAATGATTGGGATAGTGATGTGTCCTGTAGTACATGGAAGTGAACATAGTCAAGTGCAGTAGCAACAAACTAAGAGGTAGTAAGAGGAGAGTTAGGTTCACTTTCAATCACCACTAGCAAGATCTTGGTACCCATCGGGTCCCAAAATATCACATGAGATCAAACAAGAAGGATTGATACACTCGATATCACCATTATATTCATTTCCCATTGGTACACTCGCCATCACCAATGTTCATGTACCGGGAGACCCAAGGTGGAATCCATCATTTGAATCTTCTTATCCTATCTATGATACCATGTGAAAGTAATTAAATTTGTAGCAGACTTATGCAATAGTTGATAATTTTATTCTTTCTTGATTGCAGGATAACTTCAGAATTTATCTTTAACAAATCTCAATATCAATAATGATATAGTAAGATGTTGAATGCAGTCGCCAATGTTCATTTCTTGATACATGGAAAGAGAAGATGAATAATTGATGGTGAGCGACAAAGAATTGGGTCACCTTAAAGATACAGAACATTCCAATGATGAATAAGTACCTGGAACCTTTTGTACCTAGATACAAGAATTGAGTGCGTAAGGTTCTACCAATCAATCCATCACAGTGGCAATTAAAATATTATTCTTTAGTTCATGTCAATTATTCTTCAATTCATGTTAAATTATAATGAAAAGGATATCAGAAACCATAGAGAGTTTGTCTGGTGCTTTGGAAAATTTATAAGAAAGCCATTAGGTGTAGTAGACAATTTGGAAAATTTGGGTGTTGGGTATTTCTTGTGAGCCCAAAACTTATTGAAACCCATTTAACCCACCTTGTATAGACCTAAGACATCCACCTTGGTCATTGGGAAGGTGTTTGAGGAGTTTGTGAGCCATTTTCTATTTGGAGAGTTTAGGGTACCTTGTAGTTTCCCTTATAAGTGTAACCTAGAATGATTTGCTTCCCACTACATTTACCACTCTGCATCACTTAGTGTCTCGATCTTCTATTCACTACACAATTTCATTACACAGTGAGTTAGGTAATGATCCTATGCAAATGCCACCACATTCTAGTTCAACCCCACCTGTATTGACAACTTCAATGTTGAAAACATGTAGCACGCAAACATCCTCTACTGCACATCATATTGGTAGATCCCTCTTTTGGTCTTTCTTTTGTTATGTATTTGTCTCCCTTCAAGTGTTCTTTCTGGTGGGTGTTTCATAGTGTTATCATTTTTTGTAGAAAAATATGCACATGAGGATGCGCCAGAGGAAACTAATGGTGATAACATACCATCATTTCATGGATCTTCTCGTATTTCTAGTATGGTAATGTTGCAGTCCACATTGGTGGTGAGAGAAAAAGAATTGATTCACCTTAAAGATACAAAATGTTCCAGCCACAAATAAGTACTTGGAATCTTTTGTATCTTTAAGGGAATCAATTCTACATTGCTCACCATCAATGTGGCCTGCAACATTAATGTACTAGCAATACGAGAAGATCCAGGAAATGATGGTTTGTTAGCACCAATAGTTGGCTCTAGCGCACCCTCATGTGCTTCTTTTACTATCCTAATATGCATTATTAACATTTCATATTTTTTACATAATCATAATTTAAATATTTTAATAGTTCAACATATCCTAAGTTCCTTTATATAAATTACATTCATACTTGGTAACATGACAGTAAGTACACAGATCTTCTTTCCACAAAAGAATCATTAACATTACATAAAGAGATCTTTAATATCATTTTTCATTTCAACATTCAGGTAAGAGAGATTGGGAATCATTTAGATAAATAATATCCTATGTATTTCATTGCTACATAAAGCTTTAGAGGCAAAGAGTAAACATAGCCATCATTTGAATACTACAATCAAGATACTATCTCATTTCATCATTTCACAATAACTTCTTTTGAATCCTTTTCTTTAAGAGATAACACCCTCATTCCTAAATACAATATTTCATACTAAATATAAGTTCATTTTGTTTTTAAATGGAAACATTAAGTAATAAAAGAGTTATGATCAAGTATCACAAACAACTCTCCTTTAGCATAGATAACATATAATATTTTCCCTTTTCTTTCACCTAGATCTACCCATTCCTTACACCTCTTGAAGTACATCACATTACTGATGACATTAATTTTTTCCATTAGTATACTTAAAGGAAAAAACATGATAAAGGTCATCGGTATAGGCATAACCGATGGACAGCAAGCATACCTGACAAGATGGCAATGTCTATCATAAAAATGATAAGTATAGCATACCTGACGAACAATTCAATTAAGGGACACCGACGGAGTACAAAACTAACAAAACTGATAGAGTAGCCCGACCTTCAGAACTGACAGTCAATTACAGAACCCGCAAAAAGTGGATCTGACTTTACACGCCTGATAAAACATTGTAATTCTATTTATAGAGTTTTTATTTGTTTTAAAGCTTTACTTGAGGGTCAAGCAAGCAAATTGTGAATGTTTTAAAGCATCCTAACGGATCTAAAACATATCTAACTAAAGATCAAGGTCAAGTTGTAAACCTTGGATCTGGAGTTAATTTGAAAAGCTTGAATCAAGAATAGAGCTAGAAACTAGTATAAATAGATGTTCAATCATTTGTAATCAGAGATACTTGTAATCAATTGATAAATGATAGTATCCGTGGAGAGCATCTAAGTAGAAAAAGAGAATTCATGCAAAGTATAGAAATAGATCAAATCAGTTATCAAGAACACAGAAAGGCTACCGATGAGTAGAGACAAGGTATCACTCAATCACTCAAAGTGATTACATTTACATTGTAAGCTTTACAGGATCTGTTATCAACAATTAGAGATTGCATTGACTATTAGATCAACATTTATATTGTAGTTGCATTCTAACAAGTGCATCACAACTAAAATCCTTTTGTAGAAGGTCGACTAAACAGTTCTTTGATAAATCTCTTAACAAAGTGCACACTTAACAGTGTTGCTAAAAGCTTCAAACAAAGTAGATCTTAACAGGTCTCCACTCTAATACTCCTAACATGGTAGATCATCATAAGTGATCAATTATAATCCTTTACCAGCTCCCTTCTTATCTGCAGATAGTGAAGTTTTGTGGGTAGACATCCCCACCACAGTTTTTACTTCCTAACAGGAGTTTTCTGCAATATCATATCATGTGTTATGTGTTATTTACTTTCATGTATGTTTCTTGAATGTTTTCACATATAAAGAACTTATATTATGATTTCACATACATATAGAAAGATGAACAGATAGATAGGAATATACAAATATGATGACATAAAGGTTAATGGGCCAACCACATAAAAAGTTTTAGAGGTACTTATTTACCCCTCCCCTTTCAGTACAACATTCCAATAATTCTAACAATTGGTATCAGAGCTAAGTCTCTTTCTTGAAAAGCATAAAGACTTAAGAGAAAAGATCAACACAATGGAAAAGTACAGACTGGAAAAGACTATTGAGAATGAGAAGTTACAAATTCATATTTACTATGATCAGTATAAAGAGGCGAGAGTAAGCATTAGAAATTTTCTTGATGAAAGAAATATCATGGCAACTAGGCTTAATGGAAAAGATTATCAAGAAGAGGAGATCCCAGATTACTTCAACTATGCTGAATCATAAATGAGAAAAGCTTCAGACACACCAGTAGAAGAGATCACAAGTCTTCAAGAAGTCAATCTACATCTGACAGAGAAAATCAAGATGCTGCAAATCGGTCAAGAGACTCAGATGGTAAAAATGATTGATGTCATGAATGATTCAAGAAAAGTTGAATCAGAGAGAACATTCACTATTGATGATAGGAGTAAAATTACAGAGAAGCTACAAGAAAAAGAATCAGAGATTCGAAGACTTACTGATCATCACCATGAGATTACCAACCAGATTATTCTTATGAGTCAAGAGGAAAACAAATTAAATACTAAACTCATTGAAAGAATACAGATCATCGGTGAGCTAAGGGAAGAGAATGAGAAACTAAAGCATGAAGTCAAAATTCAGAATCAACACAATGAATTGATCAAGAAAGCTGAAGATAGCAATAAAAGAAT
>MU223785.1:241065-261275 GCA_018584345.1 Thuja plicata | reverse complement strand
AGCATTATTGAAGATGCACTATATTGTTACTTGTAATATTATTGAAAAACAACCATCGGTTAATGGGTACAAATTAGCATCGGTGAACACACACAAAAAAGTTAACACTACTTACCGAAATGTATCGGTCATTACATAAAAGCCAAGTTTCTAAGTGTAAACTGACAGACATTGGTAATCCTTGAGACGATAGAAGTTGTCGTCGCCATTTTACTGACAATCATCAGTGAAGTCACCAAAGCTGCTAGCAACCTTGACACTTTGTGCCAACACCGAAGATGTTACTTATGCCTCAACCGACGAACTCATTCTTTGTATACTGACAAGTTGTTGGGAATTAATGACAACTTAGGGCACAAAAGTTATAAAAGCACGACGAAAGAACTCATTTTGCACCCACGATTTTTGAGCATCCAAGTAGAGCTAAGCAGAGCGATTGGAGAGAAAATTGAAGTGTGACCTCAGCAAGATTCCAACTCAACTCAAAGGATTCATGAGTGATCAAAGAGATTCAGTAAGTACCTGCATTTACCGACCGCACTGTTTAAATTACGGAAAGCCCTAAATTTATGAAAACCATGGCATCTACTTCTAGATTTGAAAAGTTGAAAGAGGATAAGAATAAAATGATCAATCTTATCAGTAGAGGCACTTGTTTTGAACCTAAATACAAGCTACACCCAGAAATCACATCACAACCTAATGATTCCAGAGCATTCTCTAGAATCCCACCAAGGGTTTTGCTGGTAGAGGACGTAAGGTCCTATATACATTGCAAGATCTCAGAATTAGGAGATCTGGACCTAGAAATTTACTATAGGGAACTTTGTGATGAATCTGGAAACCTAAAAGAAGACCACAAGCATCTGGAAGTGAAAGGTCTCACGAATGCATTACACTTTCCCAAAGTTTTAAGACAGAATGGATATGGATAGTTCTCAGCAGAATGTATAACTATACATTATGGCTTAATAAGCCAAAATGAATAACAAAGGATGTTATTCATGTAGTTACTGGATATCCTACAATCGACAAACCACAAGCTCACAAGCACCCATCCCTAATGGAAGTGGAAAAGCTAACTGGTGCAAAATTAGATAAGAGAGGTCTCAAGGTTAACACTATCACCGACGAAGAACTCAAGTTTGATGCATGTGTGGTAGGATACAAGATCTTCCAGGCCAGAAGAATGAATAGCATAGCAAGCACTGCTATGAGCACAACCTACAAGATCATAAAACTAGGAAAGAAGATGGATCTTGCAGAGATTTTGTTGAATCAACTTGAGGAAACCATGAACACCATAAGATCTTCAAGGACAAACACTTGTATGTTTGGTTCCCTCATTATGTGCATATTCTTTTACTTTGAAGAATACTTTCCTTCCATAGGCAAAGTAGTATGGGATACAAGCAAACCTGTAACCATATAGATATGTGAGCATATAGAGTCATTAGGTATAGATTTTGATGACCTAATGAATGAGTATTTCAAAAGTATTAAGGAAAAGATGCAAGCTAGAACAAGGATACCTGAAAGTTTGATAGAAGAATACAAATAGGATATATGTTTTATGGTAGATACTGATTTTACCTATATCAAACTAGTAGTACCTAGGAAGTCCTGGCTATCACATTTAGAATATGAGATCAAAATAGCACAAGCCACTGAGTGCATCAAGGCACTATTGAATGAACCAGTTGATAACAAGCAAGCAAGATTTGACACTTATGAAGAAGCCAAACCAAAGATCAAGATAGATCTTGCTGTCAAGAAAATTATAAACAAGAAGAAAAAAATGGTTAAAAACTTAACCAATAAATTTCCAGTTACTAAAGAAGGTGAAGAGGAAACAGAAAGAAAGGAGGAAAAAACCGAAGGCCAGTCACCTATCAATGAAGAAACATAAAAGAATGATTCAGAGGGTACACAATCAGATTCACCACCTCCACCTCCACCTCCACCTAAGAAAGAAAGAACAACAACTACTTCAAGAACAAGAAGCAAAACTGCAAAGGAACCAACTCCTTCACCACTTAAGAAAGGTAAAGTGAGAACCTACAAGAGAAAACCGGTCTCACCAGTAGAGATACAGACCAGAAGGAGGAAATGGGTTAGGAAAAAAGAGGATCTAGAAGACTCAGCTCTGGATGAAGCTGACATAGATGTGCAAAAAGGGAAAGAACCCTTGATTCCAAAAATAATTAATGAAATATGTAAGAACATATCACAATCATAGTCTATTTCTAATCCTAACATTAGGAAATGGCTGAAATTCAGTACAGAGGATCAAAATAATATTAAAGAGGCTATAATTTCTAAAATGTGCAAACACCATTATGTTCCACTACAATTCTTAGAATATGACGTTCCCAAGGAACTAATAGAGAAATTATCTGCTAGATGGACATTTGCACTACATCAGGACAAAGAAATAAGAGAAAGAATACTTGTTACTCTTATGCCTTCTGATTCAAAGAAGGAAGAAATAAATGAGATGATGAAGAAGTATGAAAAGAAGTTCTCACTAAAAATGAGAGCATACAAATTTCTCAAAGGGAAGCTAATATATCTTGATCAAGAAAGCATTAAGAAGTAGTGCAAGATACTCAAAAATCCCACTAAGGAAGCTAGCTCAGAGAAGGAACAAATCATCATCAAAGATGTACAAGATGACTCATCTGTGGAATTGGATAAAGAAGAGAGTGAGACAGTAGGCCCCAAACATATTGAAGTTATAGATGAAGTATGGACCAACACTACTCTTGACAAAACACAGAGTGAGGAAATCCAAAATCCACCAAGTCCAATTCATATTGACTTAAGTAATGAAGAAGAGGTTACCAAAGAAGAATTGACAATAAAAAGTAACATAACTAATGATATCAATGATGAAACATGGTTGGATAACATCATCAATGACACTGCAGGAAAAGACCCTGCAGAAGAGGTGCAAAAAGATGAAGATATCAATGTTGCACAGGGTAATACCGATAGACATAATACACTTACTAGCACTGCAGAGGTCAATATACTGACCAACATGAAAATTTTGATACAAGCTATTGATATTGAATCAAGTCAGGGGAAATCATCTAAGAAAGATGATGATATACCCAAGGACATGGGTAATGACGAAAATAAAGATGCATCAGATACTCAAAAATATAAAGATACAGAGATGAAGGATGCAACCGACACTCAGCAAGAGTTGTCTACTAAAAAAGACAAAGGAGAAGATACTAAAATAGATGAAACACTGAGAACGGATGAGGAGAAAGAAAAGAGTGAAGAAGTCATGTAGGATGAAAGCACGAAAGAAAAGGAAGATAAATCTGTTGATACACCCAAGGCCAATGAAGAGACATCTTCACTTTTTGACTCTTCTTGACCCAACAAGATGCCTCATCCTCTCGACCCTCACCTACAAAATCCATCCAATATCAAGGTTTACAAATGGTAGTACACCAATCTGCCTCCCAGATGAAGAAAAAGAAGAAAGTAATGAAGAAAGATATCTTGGTGGTAACACTTGATGAGGTAATAGAAATACCCAAGTGGGATGTATCTACTTTAGATACTGAAGCACTTCAAAAGTTTGGAGTGATATGTCAGAGAAAATCAATACAAGAGAAGATGAAAAATGCACATAGGGAAGCCCAAGTACTTGATAAGGCAAGGGACATTCTACATCAACTTGTTTTGGATATCAAAATAGAAAATGACATATCAGTCATGGAACAAATAGAAGTTCTTACTGACGCCATCACAAATCAAAATGTAGATGCAGAGAAGGCAATGGAAGAACAAGCAAAGATGAAGTATCAACACAAACTAGTTGAGAAGATCATCCAAGAAGTGGCAGAGAACAAGGTAAAGCTCTATGAACTAGAAAGTCAATTAGATCCTATGATTGCTAAAGTTGTTACCTTAGTTCAAAAATTGTGCACACTAGAAAATTTCAGAAAATAAAATAGTGAAAAACTGTCACAACTAGATTCAAATCTAGTAGCTAGTGCACAAAGTTTAACATCTGATGCAAACACAATAAAGTTGCATCATGAAAATATCATAGAGGTAAATAGATTGAGACAAGAGATATGGGATGTAGAGACATAATTCAGAAATGAGGTTACAGAGCTACAAGCTCACATATTGCCAAACCTCACCACTCTGCAACAACATATTACAGATGCACGAAATCTGATCTCAACCCCAGAAATGTCTATGGTAGACAACATATATGACATGCATGTGAGGATAACACTTGAGCACATGGATCTTGAGAATTTAAAGGAGAAATGGGAGAAAATGATGGAGGAAATCAACTCCTCACACTCTCACATTTTTGACAAGTTGTAAGTACCTTTCCCCTCATTATCAAAAAAGGAGGAATGTATACATATGTACAATATACTATATGAGGATATGTATAATGTATGTACAACAAGAATAGATATGTACATAAACTTACACTTACCGACATATGCATAGGGGGAGTCATTTCATGACTAAGGAAGAAGTATACATAGGTGTACATACTAATACATCAAGTATGTTGCACATATCATTTTTTGATACTAATGTCAAAGGGGGAATTGATGACATTAAGTTTTTCCATTAGTATACTTAAAGGGAAAAACATGATAAAGGTCATCGGTATAGGCATAACCGACGCACAGCAGGCATACCCAACAAGATGACAATGTCTATCATAAAAATGCTAAGTATAGCATACCCGATGAACAGTTCTATTAAGGGACACTGAAAAAGTACAAAACTAACATAACTGACAGAGCAACCTGACCATCAGAACTGACAGTCAGTTACAGAACCCGCAAAAAGTGGATTTGACTTTACATGTCAGATAAAACATTGTAATTCTATTTATAGAGTTTTTATTTGTTTTAAAGATTTACTTGAGGGTCAAGCAAGTAAATTGTGAATGTTTTAAAGCATCCTAACAGATCTAAAACATATCTAACTAAAGATCAAGGTCAAGTTGTAAACCTTGGATCTAGAGTTAATTTGAAAAGCGTGAATCAAGAATATAGCTAGAAACTAGTATAAATAGATGTTCAATAATTTGTAGTAAGAGAGACTTATAATTCGTTGATAAATGATAGTAGCCATGGAGAGAATCTAAGTAGTAGAAGAGAATTCATGCAAAGTATAGAAATAGATCAAATCAGTTATCAAGAACACAGAAAGGCTACCGACGAGTAGAGACAAGGTGATTACATTTACATTGTAAGCTTTACAGGATCTGTTATCAGCAATTAGAGATTGCATTCACTATAAAATCAACATTTATATTGTAGCTGCATTCTAACAAGTGCATCACAACTAAAATACTTTTATAGAAGGTGGACTTAACAGTTCTTTAATAAATCTTTTAACAGAGTGCACACTTAACAGTGTTGCTAAAAGCTTCAAATGAAGTAGATCTTAATAGGTCTCCACTCTAATACTCCTAACAGGGTAGATCATCAGAAGTGATCAATTGTAAGCCTTTAGCGGCTCCCTTCTTATCTGCAAATAGTGAAGTTTTGTGGGAAGACATCCCCACCGCAGTTTTTACTTCCTAACAGCAGTTTTCTACGATATCATATCATGTGTTATGGGTTATTTACTTTCGTGTATGTTTCTTGAATGTTTACACATGTAAAGAACTTATATTATGATTTCACATACATATAGAAATATGAACAAATAGATAGGAATATACAAATTTGATGACACAAAGGTTAATGGGCCAACCACATAAAAAGTTTTAGAGGTACTGATTCACCCCTCCCCTCTCAGTACATCATTCCAATAATTCTAACAATTACAACATTGATCATTTATAGATGTCAATATTTAGGAGCTCACAAATACATAAATACATATTACATCAAGTACAAGATACATATTACAATAGAAAAAGTCTTCAACTACAATTTTGGAAGGAAGCATGCACTAGGATCATCCATAGAACCACGAACAATACCTCAATATGAAAAGATCAAACGCCCAATCACATTGATCCAAAGAGGTCCACTCCCTCGTGCTAGGAGATATAAACCAAGGTCCACACAAGAGGTATCAAATAGGATATTCCTAAGTTGACAATAACCTTTCCCAAAGTCACAACACCAAAGAATGAACAATAAGGAAAATATGGTCATGATCACAATAGTCAAGGGATCTCTAAAATAGGTTCATTAAACATAAATAGACATTATGAAGGAATAAGGAAACCACATTACAACATCATGAAAGTCATAAAAATACCAAAACACCAATTTATTGAGTTTAGAAAACCAACAATTGTCCCTAATCCACTGGACAACCCTAAACCCTAATCTGGCACTCAGATTAATCCAAAACACTTAAAGAGGCATCTAAATACCCCAGACATGATAAAAATTATAATAAGAATAATTATAATCCAATTGAATCAAAAAAATTATCCTATTAGCCTGTAATAACCATAACCCCTAAAACTTGGTAAGCTTCTTAAACTAATTTATTTCAAACAAGGATTAAATACAAAGAATAGACATCAAAGAACAATAGTTCATAGCTTTCACAACACAAATAATTAAGACAATATCCTCAATTAAAATCAAGAAAATATCATTACTGACTTTATATCTAATTTTTATGAAGATCCAATGGTAGGAAAGAAAGTTATGACTTATGTTCGAAAATAGAAAACCCTAGTTGGGGTTCATACCTGCCTTCACTAAAACGGTTGTAACTTTCACAAAACATATTAAAAATACTCCAAACCAATGGAAAATGAAATATAAGATAGAGGACCATCTTTTATATCAAATTTATATTTTTACATGATCATACTAGCCTATATAATACAAATATATTTGATAGAAAAATTGGATCAAAGAATGGACACGAATAGTTTGATAAAATGTCTATAATAGGGCATTAATTCGACCCTAAAAAGGAAATCTGAGAGATAATCATTTTATATCTCTAAATTTACCTTCCATACCATCAACCAAGAAAAACCCTAGACTCAATTTAGATTATTTAAACATCAAATATCCAAAAATGGGTTGCTAAAAATCCTAGGAAAATACATGGCAATTTTCACAAAAAAAAAGAACTCAAAATTTTTAAATAACTCTAGGAATGGAAAGTACATCTATATACTACATCAAGAAAACATATAAACATATCCATATTTTATTAGATACATGAAGAAATCAAGAAATTCAATCCATACCTCAAGTCCTATGAAGATTCAGCTGAAGAAGGAGGAAGGAGACAAAAGAGGAAGACAAATCCAAATGTGAGATGCATCCTTCAAACCCTCTCCACTTTCAAAAATATCCATGAAAAGTAAAACCAAGATTTCCTCTAGGTTTCAGCCAATCTCCCCCTAAAATCAAAAGAGAATCCATATAAATATATTTCTCAATGGTAACCAATCCCCAACTAACTCTTAACTAAAGGGCATAAACTCGCAATAATATAGTAGATAAATATAACTTATAATAAATACTTTATAATCATTAATACACATATTTATTATTGTCATAATATGTGGCATAGAAGATATAAGTAATATGTAACCTATCCATATTTTTAATAATTAGCAATTAAGAATATTAAACCTCACATTAAGTAATATATAATTATTAACAATACTATAATTTACCTTAGTCCCAAAATATACACTACAAACAATATCCATAATCACACACAATATCCACACGTGCGCACGCACGCGCGTGCACGCGCACACACACACACACACACACACACAGGTGTGTGCACCAAGTGTGGACCAAAAAAGTGGACACATGGTTTAAAAAAATCAAATTTCATATAACCCGATCGGATTATTGAAATTTTAAAATTGTACTAGGCTTGGTAACCAAGCCTAGACAATATTATTAAAAAAATTTACCTTTCTCATAACCCAATCGGGTTATTAGACATATTATATTTTATAATAACGTGATCGGGTTCTGAGATATTTCTAATAACCCGATCAGGTTATGAGAAACATATAATATTTTTCAAAGCCCGCGGTTTAGGCCATTTCAAACACCTAAACCGTAGAGCAATAAACTCGAGGAGGGCAAAAACACCTAAGAACCCGATCGAGCTTTGAAGAAAACAAGATTCTTCAACAATTTTCACATTTTGAAGCAATGGTGCCCCGTAAGAAAGGTATGTATTATTGTTTTTTTTGTTTTTTTGCATTTTTTTTTATCAAATCAGGTTATGACATTGATTTTTTTTTCTTTTATTGATTTTATATTAGATTCATCAAAAAACCCAAGAAGAGCAAAAAGAAATGAAAGACCACCCCCCATAAACCCTCCTTGTCAACCACCACCGCCACCCATAAACCCTCCTCAAAATTCTCCTCGTCCACCACCATCGGCACCTGTAAACCCTCCTCAAAATTCTCCTCGTCCACCACCATTGCCACTCGTAAAACCTCCTCAAAATTCTCCTCATCCACAACCACTGCCACCTGTAGACCCTCCGCATGTGCCATTAGATCATGTAAATGTAACACAAGAGGACCTTGTGCAACGCCTTAACTAGAATAGTCAACAAATTAATATATTAGTCAATAGGTTGAAGGCTTCTGATCTTCAGCATCACTCTACCCTCGCCACTACATTACAAAAATGTCCAATAGTGAAAATGAGGTGTCTCAAGAGGTGAAAAAATTAGGTTCATGGAGGGATAGGTTTCATACATATTATGCTGATGGTTTATCATATGAGGATTTGAAAAGAAAAGGCATAGAAAAATGTGACATATGTTCCCTTTTTACCGATCCTAATACTAGCAATTCCCTATAAGTTAATAAAAAATAGTTTCCTATACATTGGTGTGCTCATAGGGGATGAAATCAGATTTTTGGGATAGGTGGTACATGGTATTTGACCAACCACCTTGTAATAATAATGAGGTGCCTTTATATTTTTTGAGGAAGCTATACTGTGAGTTTATCCTTAGCGAGAAGCTGAATTACATTGACTTTCATGAGTTCCAGGGTAGAGGGAGAGGCTCTGTGTAGGATAGACCTGGGACACATAGGATTACCTAACCACAAGAGAGGAGATGTACTAAGAGAAAACCCCTCATTCATGTTGTGGTCCCAGTAGTGGTGAAGGAGTCTATGGATATACAGACTCTTCATGTAGCTGCATCATTGACTAATGTTATTATCCAGCATGGCACTCAGTTAGTTGGAGAGGATGGATCAGTGCCTGTGCCACCTCCATCTTCATTAGATGCGTCATTAGGATCATCCCATCCCGTGCCAGCTCCATCATCATTAGATGCACCATTAGGATCATCTCATCTCATGCGAGCTCCATTATCATCAGATACACTTGCAGGGTCAGCCCAGCCCATTAAGCATATATACATCAATTGTAATGGTAGATGTGATGGGGTAGATAGCCAGGCGAGTGTGGATGGTTTGACATCCCATTCATGTGTACATTGTGGTAGAATATGTTAGGCATCCACTACTGAGGATATGGCCCTCACAGATGATCTGTTATCAATGGTGTATGGTACAGAGCCGACACAAGTTTGTTTAAATTTGTGTTTTGACATGTTATTTTAATTAATTACCTAAAACTATTTAAAATAAATAAATTTTTATGTATAGAAGAATATAAATTGATACATGAATAATATGCATTGCAAGGTGCAGCTGGTGGTACAAGCACACCAAGGAGTGCTCTTTCTAGTAGATGTAGATAGGTAGCTCAAACACCTAAGGTAATGTTTTATAAATATTCATAAAATAGAATAGTGCATTGTTTTCAAAATATCATATCTTGATAATTTGTATGGTGGTAACTTAGTGTATGTTTTTTTTTTATTGCTTTATGGTCAAAGAATTTTTTCTAATGTAATTCAACTCAAGGAATTCACTTCCTTGTCTAGCCATCATGACTCAAATTGATTTGAACTCCCGCCCTCCATCCCTAGACTCAATTCAACCAATGTTGAACTCAAACATAGACTCATACCCCAACCAATCACTTATTGGCTTTTGAATCAACCTTGAACATCATTCAGAACATCCAACCATCGTTATTTTACTCTTATTTCTTGTTCAAAATCATGAATACAATCTCTGATTGTTCACTGATTGTGAATATCCTTAATCCTTCAATACACATCCATGGCCTTCTAAAGAATCCCAACATATAACTTCTAAGAAACCCCAAGATCCCCTCAACTTATCACAAGGTCCTTATCATATTGCTCAAAGAACATTCACTTGCTAGTTTAGTAAACTTTTCTCTCTAGCATTTCACTCTCATACTATGACAGTCCCCATATACTAGTCTATATCTTCACCATAGACAAGAAACCATCTACACCCTAGGTTCATAAGCACCCCAAATATTTTCATCACTGCCCATACCACCTACTCTGATGCAAGTGCTAGAAAATGGAAGTGTTTCCTTCTGAAACCAATTGGAACACTTAGGTATTCACAAAACAACATCAAATCCACAATTAGGGCCCTTGGTGCTTGATTCTCTAGAAGTTATACACTACTATGTATATTCAGATTTGGTGAATACATTGAGATATACACCTAGGGCTCGATCATATGGCCATATCCCTGCATCAACACAAAAACAACTTGTAGAATATTTTAAAGCATATTACAAAGAAGCTTTCCACTAGATATTATCTAATTCCCATGGTCGAAACGCTTCAAACTTAAAAAATGATGTGAAACTCTTAGAAATGAACAAAAACAAGAGTTGCAGAGACAAAAATCATGATAACTGGAGTTATAGGTAAGATCTCTTCACCAAAATGGTTGCATTCGAAGGCTAAGACATAGGGGAATCTAGCCAAGTTGGTTTTATGCGGAGTTGAATCCCATGACCATAGTACATATCCCATGACCATAGTGTACCAAGTGGCTTATAAGTGCCCAAACTTGGAACTAGGTCTCACAATTGGATCTCAATGATAGACTAATTCTAAAGCCTTAAACTACAAGATTTCTTGGGTCCCTTTGGGCCAAGAGTGCACCGAGAACATCAAGGGTCTGCAATCTTCATGAGACTCCATGTGCTAGGAGGTGCTCTTGCACCATACTCTCAACCTAAAAGCACTCTAAATCCCTCCATGCTAAGGATAAACACACTAAAACATACTCACTGCCAGGCTACAACAGTCCTATTACCTGCTACAAAAGTGGTCCTAACCTCTGACCCCCATGAATACAATATGGACCATTCTTATCTAACTATGACTACAAATTTTTTAAAGAATAGTCTTGTGTGTGAAAGAAGAGAAATTTTTTATATTGTAATAATGGCTCGTAAAATTTATTTAAAAACTTGTGATATAATACAGTTGTGGAGCATAATCATTTATGGAATTCAAGTGAATCACAATCTTCATTGTAAACTATTTCTTATATATTTATTTGGTGTTTTATAGGACTTGTCAGGGGCTCATATTTCTAAGATTGAGGATGTCACCCTTTTTACCATTGACTTTGGCTTACAAAGCTACGTGGTATCATATTTTCCATACCTCTTGTTTATAGTTTTAATTGAACCCATGCGGTATCATATTATTTCTCTTATGTTAATTTTTTTTTTGTTAGCCTATCCCACCAAGCTCAAGGTCATTAAGAAAGAGGAAGAAATCATCAGGGACATTGAAACAAAAAAGGTAATTAAGTCCAAGTTAAGTATATTTGTTGAAATGTATTATGAACATTTCAATGTAGTCTATATTGATGAATGCACTTGACTTGTTTATTGTATACATGTAGAATAAATTGGTTTTCACTGAACTAATGAATGCCACAGACACTACTGATGTTCAAGAGAGGGAGGAGGTAACATGTTTTCATATTTACTTTCAATTGCATTATTGTTTGTTCAAAATATTTTAGAAATCATGTTCCTCTATTAGTATGTCATTTTCTATAACTTTTCATACATGAATTGGTCATAGTTGCCTCTAATGAGGTGAACCCTTCTCCACTTCCTAGGTATCCCTTGCCTAGCACAGGAGTTCCAGCTATGGTATGCATTTTCTTTTTAGTCCATGAATTTTTTATTTTTTAGTATTTCTTGTTTATAACATGTATTTTGTATTATTTTTTCTATTATAGGACCCTTCACCACTGCCTGTCCTTCCTCTACATTTCCATTTTTCTAGGATTCCCTCTCACCCACAACATAGATCATTTCATTTATCATTCAACCCAAGCATAAGAGATCCAGCTGAGGCTTCAGTATGCAAATTTTTATTATCTATTGTATACATTTTTTGCATTATCTAGTATTTATCGGTCCTATAACATATTTTCTATTTTACCATACAGGAAAAGGTCCAAACTAATTCATCAATGGTTTTGGCTCCCTCCAGCACAGGAGTTCCAACTCATGTTGTGGTATGCATTTTCCTTTTAGTCCATGCATTTTTTTTTATAGTATTTCTTGTTTATAACATGTATTTTGTATTATTTATTTTTCCTATTATAGGACCCTTCACCACTTCCCATCCTTCCTCTACCTCTCCATTTCTCTAGGAGTCCCTCTCACCCATGACAAAGCCCATTTCGTTTATCATTTAACCCAAGCATAGGAGAAAGAGATGAGGTAATCAATAATTCAACTGTCAGAAAATTACAGCCCAATATTTATTTATTTTGATATTATTTTGAGATAATATATATGGCTTAGCCTTTGAATTGTTCTTGTGTAGAGACTTAGTGACCCAAGTGCTGCTACGAAGAAGCTCAATTTTGATGATCCACCACAGTCATAGATATATCAAGACACTGTATAGATCTATTTGTGGTCATTGAATGACCAAATTTTGTATATATATATATATATCTGTGTGTGTGTGTGTGTGTGTGACATTTGTACATTGTATATATTGACTTGGACATAGTTGATGTCATTTTGTGTAACTCTATTATGGATTTGGCATGTACACCATGTATTGATATGTACGCTATTATTCTTCATTTTGTTATATATGAAACTTCAAATTTGATCCTTGAATTTGTTGGTTGGATGTTTATGCCTTAAGTATATTCTTGTTTCACATGACTAGCATATATGCATGTGTGTTTAGATAAATTAATGTACTTGTGTGTGTACTTCATGTATATTCATGTATATGACTCATAACCTAAATTCATGTGTATGACCTACGTGAATGAATTAAGTGAATTCATGTCTATGCTTCATAATGTATGTATACATGTTTTCTCTAGGACATAAGCAATTTTATAATTTAAGTGAATTAATGTTTGATGTCCTACATTGTATTTAGGTGTATCTTTCATGCTCTATATGTATGAACTCCATGACTTAAGTGAATTTATGTTTGTAGGTGTATCTTTCATGCTCTATATAATGTTACCTAGGTACACCTAGGAATTTATAGGGGTCTTTGGTGCAGGGCACCCAAGCAACACCAGACATGGATAGGAGTCTGATGCAGAGGGTCTAGATCTCTAGTGTTTATCCTTCTCCAAGTTGCTAATCAACTTATTTAAACCATCCAATGGTTTCCAACACCTATGTCTCCTTCACCAAGATTGGCCTCCTATACCTTGAATTCAACTTACCTCCTAGGTATAGTTGAGATGATGAAGAAACAATACACAATCAACTCCAACTAGTCCAACTAGTCCTCCATTTACCTTGTTTTCTCACTAGATTTCCCTCTAGAACCCTAAACCCTTACTTAGGATCTTCACAAACACATCTTAGGCTCTAGCCTATGTTCAAAGGACCTTACATGTCCAATCTAGGTGTTTCAAACACTTCTAGCCACTATAACCATCTCTTTATTATCACTACTCAAAGATAGACCTAATTAGGCCTAATTGTATTAGGTCTATTTTCACCGTTTTTGACCAAACTCTATAAATTCTTCCACACAACCCTATGGAATACTATATGATTATGAAAGATATCACCTATCCCTTCTAGAATCCAAAGTTATAGATCTTCAAGACACCCATGACCCTGATTTCTTCCAGGCCCTAGTTTCTAGGCTATCTTTTAGGCCTCTAGACCAATCAGTGAAATATGCATCCAATTGGTCTTCAATCTTCATACCAACTCCTGAAATATTTTGATCCTTCAAGGAGAAACTCTAGGGCTTCCACACATACCACTAAGATGTCCATACAAGATCATGGGTGTGTTGTCTCAATTTAATCTCCACCCTATCCTTGCTTACCTACTCCAAGCAGTCAGGCTAGGGCATCACTCCAAGCCTAGGAGTTCAGTTGCAAGGAAAAAAAGGGAAAAAAAACCATTATGTACAAACCCTAACCTATCATTCCACAAGGTTTCATTCATTTTCAACTGTGGATGCTTAGGTTAGAGCCATTTTTGTTCTTGCAACTCTACAAATGGAAATTGCAGACACAGTCACCTAAATCTAAGTGTAACTTCACAATGCCTTAACTTGAAAAAAAAATTGAATATGTAAAAGAAAGCTAAAACAAAAATCTACACTCCCATGGATTCAGATTGTTCAATCCAATCCGTACACAATCGTACAAGGCTACATAAACACTGCAAATGCAAATAAAACTCAGGGAATCATCTATACAAAATGCTCACACGTGTGGTCTATAACTAAAACTCCATTAACCTTCCAAAATATGCAATCCATGCTCAAATACCTGAGCCTGGGTGGTTACAACCATCCATTTCTTCATTGAGCAACTTTTTACAAAAGTTGCAAAAGTTGCTTGAGCAACTTTTGAGCATTTCTTGCTCTTTGACAAATTTGGTCAACTCGATGCTCTTTGACCCATCCTAGGACCCTAGTTAGGACACTTAGGACCCTAGAGAAGACCATATCCCCTAGTTTCTCAAAATTAGCAACTTTTATAATTTTAGACCATTGTGACAACATTTGCACCTAGGAGCAACTTGTGCTCTTACAAACATAAATGAACAAGCTTGGATCAAAAACTTATGGATCTTATTACCATAATCTCCATCAGCTCTAGTTGGCCAAGTAAACGCTAGGGGATACCTTTCTTCACTTGCGTAGCATCAAGAATGTTTCGGCACATGTCAGACCGAAGTGTTCCTAAGGTGCACTAAGCTAGATTTGGCAGCAATTTTTGGAGGTCCATATCTCGGACCTCGTGAGAGATATCAAAGATTCATGAATTTCAAAAGGACCATCTTGGGAAGGTCTACAAGTGCATGGCTCAGTTCTAGGAGATTCCACTCGGGTTCCATTTGGTGACCCAATCTCGATTGGTGCAAAAAGTGTCATTGTTGGTCAGTTGAAAGTTGCTCAATGGTGCATATTTCAAACCATTCATCGTGGGACCAAAACATTAACTCCATCAGCTCCAATTGACCAGGTAAATGCTAGGGGAGACCTTTCTTTTCTCACGTAGCATCAAGAACGTTCTGGCACATGTCAGACCGAAGTGTTCCCAAGGTGCACTAAGCCAAATTTGGAAGAGATTTTTGGAGATCCATATCTCAGACCTCGTGAGAGATATCGTAGATCTTTGAAGTGCACAAGGACCATCTTGGGAAGGCCTACAAGCACGTGGCTCTAGTCCAAGAAATGCCCCTCGGATTCCATTTTCTGACCTGATCTCGATTGGTGCAAAAAGTGGCATTGTTGGTCAGTTGAAAGTTACTCAATGGTGCATCTTTCAAACCATTCATCGTGGGACCAAACCATCAGCTCCATCAGCTCTAGTTGGTTGATTAAATTCTAGGGGAGAACTTTATTCACTCACGTAGCATCAAGAACATTCTGGCGCATGTGGAACTAAAGTGTTCCCAAAGTGCACTAAGCCAAATTTGGAAGCGGTTTTTGGAGATCCATATCTCGGACCTCGTGAGAGATATCAAAGATCTATGAAGTGCATAAGGACCATCTTGGGAAGGTCTAAAATCATGTGGCTCAGTTCTGGAATATTACACTTGGATTCCATTTGCCGACCCGATCTCGGTTGGTGTAAAAAGTTGCATTGTTGGTCAGTTGAAAGTTGCTCAATGGTGCATCTTTCAAACCATTCATCATGGGACCAAACCGTCAGCTCCATTAGCTCCAGTTGGCCAGGTAAATGCTAGAGGAGACCCTTTTTCTCTTGCGAACCATCAAGAACATTCTGGCGGAAGTCAGACCAAAGTGTTCCCAAGGTGCACTAAGCCAAATTGGGAAGCAATAGAAGTAAAACAATTCAAACGTCCACAAAGCATATTATATAAAACCATAATTTTGATTATAGATTATGCCTTTTAATTTGGCTTAACAAAATATTTTCAAGGTAGTTTCTTTGGAAGAGAGAGAGAGAGAGAGAGAGAGAGAGAGAGAGAGAGAGAGAGAGATGGAAAAGATATAATATGAAAATGAACATACATACATACATAAATACAATGCATGACAAAGATACATACAAAGACATAGTAAACTATACAAAATGTGGACCCTCAGTATATACAAATCAACCCATGGCCACTTTTATATACAATTTGATCTTCTTTCAATATACAAAATGTGGTCTCCAAATATGCATGTAGACTACTTCATAGTCATTTATATTTACAAAAAAGCGAAATTAGATTGTTTTGCAAAATTTATATACAAAATTGTCAAAATAATTCTACCATTTGTAGAATGATTCTTCATGATGGCCCAAAACTAATTGAGAAAACCTTCTGGATCAGCTCTAACCCTTATTGTGTCATGTATTGCCTTGTGTTCAGATTCACGAAGTTTCCATAAATTCTTCTTACGAGGTCTACCAATATACTTTATCAATTCAATATTTATTACAAAAAGAAGGTTCAAGTAATGCAAAATATGTCTATGTGTCTCATAGTCCTCAAAAAACCACTTCTTAGATTTTTTGATAGGTTACTTGCATTTCATAGAAGCATAAATGATTACAAAATTCAACATATAAAGTGTAATAGAATGATGAGACTTCAAACATAAAGAGGTCTCAAAGTTGTCAAACAAGAACACATTATATTTTGATAGCGTACCTTCTAAGCCATGTCCCTATCACAACAACGGATCCTATTGGTTACTCAATACCCTCTCCATCAATGACTATAGTTGTCAATTTGTTTTTTCCCTCAATATAACGACACAAAAAGTAATCAGTCCCTTCCTCATTGTTCTCATCTCCAACAACTGCATATACATGACCTGCAATTTATAGAGGGATAAGTAACACCCTAAACACTTAACCACCTTAAAAATGAGTTCAATTAGGTTCAAAAAAGTTCATCTCAAAATGAAGAATAAATTGAGAAATTACCTGGTTCAACTAGGTCAAATATGTGATCAAAATTTGTTGATGCTTCAAACTAGCTCAATTGTAGTGCTCTAGGAAGTTGATATGTATCAAGTGGTTGCAAAGGTGTATAAGACCATTTTTCAACCCACTCTTTTGATTCGCAATCATCCCATGCAAAATTCATACAAGACAAGCAAAAACATGCCATTAATCTAGTATACATACCTAGTGATGCTGCATTTGAACTTCTAAATGAGTGCATGTCACTTGATCCTTTAAGTGTACAACAATCTAGATATTTTTCAATGTTAGAAACATTTATCAACCA
Source organism: Thuja plicata (assembly GCA_018584345.1). Lineage (NCBI taxonomy): Eukaryota > Viridiplantae > Streptophyta > Pinopsida > Cupressales > Cupressaceae > Thuja > Thuja plicata. Next base: position 243,654 of record MU223785.1, on the reverse strand, counting down.
AAAAAACCTATTAACCATAGAGTTACCTTCATTCCCTATTCCCATTGTAGAGTTGCACCATCGCACAATTGTTTGTGCATTTATTAACTCTGCACCACCTTCGTACTTCAATTCCTCTTTGGCAAGAGTTCTTTTTACACATGCACCCGCACAATCATGCTTGCTTTTTCCATGCCCCACCTCCATGAAATTCTGAAAATGTTTAACGCCAGTTCTCATGTGCATCCTACTCAACCAATAGAACTTCCTTGCATTCTTGAATTGTGAGGTGCAATTGTCTGACCATATTATGTGTTGGTTGTACTCAATACTTCTTTCCCTTAAATTCTCATAAAAAAATTTGAAGCAACCTTGCACAAACTCTAATGAATATGTGTGATCATCACTGATGTAGAAGTGATACTCTCTTAAAACCTTTATATCTATGTTTGTTCTATCATGTTCATGCAAGAATGCTATATGTACAAAGATTGTCACTTGTATAGAATGGTAATACAATGCTTGCACTTCATTTTGAGGTTTAATTGTATAATTCTCAGCAAAATCAATAATGGAGACAATAGTACCAAGGGGAAAAGTGTCCTTACATATCTTGAATTTCTCATCCAACCACCTAGCTCTATGTGAATGACGTATGTACTCATAAACTAGTTTCTCTTGAAAAATATTCATAAAACCAGCTACACATATATCATTTTTCACTAGCTCACACCTCTTAAGTTCTTTTCCATCTTTTAGACCATAAGTTACTATCATGTATTTTCCAAAAGAAACTAGTGTATTTCCAATCTCATTTGTGCTCTCTAGATGATGAAATATCGGCAACTTTCTCATACCACTAGATGCACTACAAGATCCATTCAAAAACATCATCTTATAATAAATGCAACCATCATCTTGATTGCATAATACACTTGACATAAAATCTCTTAATGACGTAGGATGTGCTTGAAGACCACATTCTTGCAAAATAGTATTAGTGTGAAAAGTACAACAAACATGACGATATATATCATAATGCATGAAAAATTTAATATGTACCCTGCAACAACATGTGGTGCATGCATGATTAATCTTGACGTAAAAGGGTTTTGTTATTTCAAAAAATCTTTGACTAATTTTAATTTGAGGAAATCTTTGGAGGATTCTTTCATAAAATTGTGTTTGTGTCATATCCAAAAAGTGTTTTGGATTTGGCATACGATTTGTAGATCCGATTCTCCTCCTAAAAATTTCTCTTTGGTTGGGTGAAACCCTTGTGTTGTCATGCCAAAAATTTTCAATCAATGTTCTTAATGCATCAACAACAACCTTGTCCTTGCGTGGGAGTCTACCCGAGAATGACCAAAGAGAATTAGTGTTTGGATCCTCAATTTTGTTTCGCCGGTGTAAGGCTCTCTGTAATGTTGATCTACCTATCCTTAATGACTTGCTTGTTTTGCTTACTATACGAGATTTTTTCATTTCCTTTCCCATTATAGTTTATGTGAGGACACGTTGAGTAACATTAGCATCTTTACTGCATGATTGTGAACCAATGGCTTGGTATGCATCGAATAGATTTCTCACAATGGTTCTCTCAGTACTATTTTTGGATGTTCTCAACCCCGCAATTGTCATTGTCTCTCTAAATTTCAGATTCTCAATCATTTCAACAACTACTTGACATCTTCCACTTTGATTTAATTTTTCAAAATAGTTATCCAAATATTTTTAACAATTCTTCTACAATTTCTTTTCGACATTTTATCATGCATTGGCCTCAAAATATTTTCATCAATGTCAATTAGTAACTTTGGTTTTCTATGAATTATTCTAGGAGGTGTTAACACAGCTGCATTTTTATTGGATTCATTTCAATTGGTGTATGTTGATGATTTTCATTTTCATTATGTGCATTTTTTTCATTAATGACATCAAATTGAAATGGTGCATTTGTCACATTAACATTAACATTAACATTTTCATTTTCATCACTTACATTGCTTGCATTTGATGGTGTAACTTGTCGTATTCTCCTCATGCACTCCCTTTGTCTTTCCTTTTCTATCTCTCGTTGTTCAATTGTTCCTCTTTTGTTCTTTCCCATTGTTCATATTGAATGGACCCTACGAATAATATCAGGAACATAGAATAACATGTGAACATCAAATCCAAAAAATAAGAACAAATCAACCATTTTATTGAAATGAGAACTTATAATGATATTTAATAACATTAAAAACACCAATAAAAAACACAGTTTTCAATCATTGCAAAGAAAAAATATGCAAAAAAATTGTAAACATGTCTGTTCCTGGTGTAAAACAACAGAAAAATAGTTGTGGGACCTCAAAAAAACTTGCAATGACTGTTTTAAGACCGTTGAAGCAAGCAACGTTCCTAATTCCATAGAACCCGATTGGGTTATGAAAACATAAAGGCTCAGTGCTCCTAATTACTCAGAACCCAATTGGGTTATGAGAACATAATGACTCAATGCTCCTAATTACTCAGAACCCGATCGGGTTCTGAAAAACTAAGAACAGAGGAGAGAGAGAGAGAGAGAGAGAGAGAGAGAGAGAGAGAGAGAGAGAGAGAGAGAGAGAG
>MU223785.1:183804-222484 GCA_018584345.1 Thuja plicata | reverse complement strand
TATATATATAACTAGCACCAACATCAAACACACCAAAAATGATCTTTAAATACTTTCCCGCGAAAGCACTTCGTACCAAAGTGATAATCTCGATGAATAAAACAATTTATCATGACCGCGTTAGATCAAGATAAGAACTTCAATTTATATCTCCAAATTAGTCAAATATGTTTTGACTTCTCCAATGCAACACCTAAAATCCAACTTAAATGTTTGCATCGATCACATAAATATCAAAACATTGAATTCATAACCTCTATTCCACGTCATCGTAACATTAGAAATGATCACACATACTATGCCGCTCACCAATATATGATTTACCAACTGTTACTCAAGAACTCTTGAATTCTACCTGTCTAAATGTCTGAGACAACAAAAAATCTTTCACCGATCAACCAACTAAGTTTTGGTTGGAACCACACTACAATCTAAGCATGTTGATTATGTATCTGTGACTGCTCCTCATAATTTTACTTCTACAGTGACCGTCACAAAGTGATGTTCTCACTATCTATTGATCTTATGGACTTAGCCAATTAACTGCATTACCTTCTTATCGATTGTGTCTTCACTTTACCTTTTGTATTCCATGATTGTACTGTAGGATAACTTGTGACTGAGAGGGGGGGTGAATTAGTACAAATAGTGTACGCCTCTTTCGTGATTCGTGGTTCCCAAGCTTTCCAAAGGTGGGGGTAAGTAGCACCGAATTTCAATGAAAGAAATCAAATACACAAAGCTACCAATAATGAATACTTAAACATAACCAATAAAATGTACAAGCAAAGAAAGGAAAACAATTGAATGCAATCCCCAAAGTGTTTGAAGCTTCTATTGTCTCTCTCTACTCCTTCCAAAACATTGTTTTTGATGCTCAGTATTGGTGTGGGCAGTGTCTATGACTTGAGAAGTGTCGAGAATTTGATAATTGAAATGGGTCTGTGATCGCAAGATGGCTTGAATCCCAGAACCAAATTGACGGAGTAATGGCACACGAGAGCTTGAAATCATGGATCCTTCAAATGGGTATGAAGGGTTTATTATATAGGAATTGGGGATGATATGAATGGTTGAGATCAATCCCGGAGATAGGGAGATGAACAATTGAGATCAAAGGGAACTGGAGAAGCCATCAGTAAACTCCACCTCTTCAATTGGTAAAGAGGAGATAGAGTTTGGTTGATTGAAGAGCTAATTGTGAGTTACCTTTTAGAACTGAAGAGGTGGGTGGAGTTACCCATGTGAGCTGGAGAGATGGGTGGAGTTACCCATGTAAACTGTAGAGATGGGTGGAGTAACCCATGTGATCTGATTAAGGATTATCTCTTTGAAAATAAATAAATATTTAATTCATTTATGTAATTAAAATTTTTAACATGTGAGATCATTGAATTCTTTTTTATTTAGAATTACTTTATTGAATGCAATTAAATTAATTTAATTGGAAGAATTTCATTAGTAAGTTTAAATATTTTGATTTAAACTATAGGAAATTGAATTTAATTAAAATTAATGGTAATTAATCAATTAAGGACAATTAATTAAATAAAATTAATTATTTAATTAATTTTGGGAATTTGATTAGACAATTTGGAGAATGAATTGAGAAGAAAATAGATGATTAATTAACGATTTAAAAACCATTAATTAATAGAGGAAAATTAGTGTTTTTAATGTAAAGTCACAAGCCTATCCATTTTAGGGTGTCTACATTTGCACCTCTTTGATGCAATGTGGCTTGTTGCAGTGTGTCAAAGATTCTCTGTTTTGATCTTGCCCCAGCTTGCCCCGACGATAGCAAGTGTATTTATGCCCCCTCATCAAATTTGAGAAAAAAGTCGCGACATGAGTGTTAATTTGTTAAAAGTGCAAATTGTGAATCTAGGTCCCTGACTGACTTGAAAAATCTATTATTATGCCCCTATATTGAGTTTTGAAAATTTTGGGGACCGGGAAGGAAATTTTGAAGTCCTGGAGGAATTAGGGTTTCTGGAAATCCCTATGGCCCCGTTTGTTTCACAGAATTGGGAGTGACACTTCCCATTTTTGGGAGTGACACTTCTCGTTTTTGCAAATCCGCTGTTTGTTTCTCTAAATTGCAATTCTGGATTTGTCAAGCAAAACCGGGTTTAGACACCAAAATGAGTGGCATCATCTTCCCACTAAATAGGTGGAATTAGAAATCATACCCTGGTTTTGTGATAATAAGGTTTTGAGTCAAATTCCAATTCCCCAAGATGCAAAACCAGGATTTCAAAACCTGATTTTGTGATAATAAGGTTTTGACTCAATTCCAATTCTGCGAAACAAACGGGGCCTATAAGTAGCTGGGAGAGCCCTTCATTTGTCATTTACATTCTGGAGCTCTGACAATCTTGGTGAGTTTGTAGTCTTCTTTTCTCTGCTTTTCGTGTCTTCTATGAGCTATGGCGGGCATTCCGGGCGTCGTACATGTCTCTGATCAGGTCTGTACCTTTCATTGGCCAGCTGGCGCAGGACGTCAAGTAAGTGATCTTGTCCTCTTTGTTATTAATGCACATATTTATTACTTGTAAAATTTTTGCATTTTTTGAAATTTTAGAAGAGTGCCGCAATCAACTACGGTTTTGCCGCAATTGCAGTTTAAATGCCGCAATTGATAAGTGTGTCACAGTAGGTATGTTTATTACTGCAAGTGCATGTTTGATGCCACAAATGATGATATAGTACCACAAAGGTCGTAAAAGTGTCGCATTTGTCTGTAGATTGTCGTAATTGTCTTGTTAGTTCTCTTTTGACATGCATTAATGAATGATTTGTTAGTGATACATTTCTTTCTGTGTTTTGCAGTATCCTGGGACTATCCTGCGGTGTCGGGAGTCGAGACCATCAGGTTTGATTCTCCGCTTTCAGGTTATTGAGGGTGAGAGAGACATTCTGAGGCAGTTAGGCCTATACTGGATATGTTATATGCTTGAGATCACGACCAACAGGCGTCTGATCTTTGCCTTATTAGAGAGGTGGTATTCAAAGACCTGTACTTTTAGATTACCGACTGGCAAGTGCACAGTCACTCTGGAGGATGTTTATCGCATCTTGCAGATTCCTATTCAGGGTGCTCTTATTGAGTATGATCGAGATGCTAGCGTGACTTCTCTCTCTGAGCTTTTTGGTTTGCCTCCAGATTAGCTTGGAATGTCGGATTCCTATGACATCCCATGGTCTAGATTTGGGATGGGTCTAGATAGATTGACCACATTGTTAGGGAGTCTGATATGTGGGATCCTATGTCCCGATCGTCGTCAGCACGAATTCTCTATCTGGTTCGGTGCTTGTCACCAAGGTATGGTTCGAGATCATACCTTATATGCTTGGGGTCCATGCATGTTGGCACACATGTACCATCATATGTTCTATGCTACTGACCTCAGAGGTAAGTTGCTTGGTTGTGGTGCTACCTTGCTCCAGATATGGGCTTCAGAGCACATTGCAATGTGCAGACCTGTAGAAGCGTGATCATAGAAGGATCGGACTTCATTACCGAGGGGATCACATTTGTAAACTGTGCACCTCAGGTATGCTACATAGATTTTATGGAAGATGTTTATCATTTATGAGATAGTTTTGTTATATAATGTGGGTGTTGATATTTTTTTTGGTTGAGAGTTAAAAGATTAGGGGATCTTTTTTATCAAAACTGTCTATGGATAATCTCAGCCTCATTCTTTACATCATTAAGAGTTTGAATTTTGGTGGATGGTGTAATCAAAGAATGATCACTCTCAACTTGATGAATAGCGCAATCGGAAAACCTACTATTACTTTCAACAATAATACTCAATCAATTGAACTATAGCTATTCATCCTTCCTTACAAAAATATGATAAATAGTTCATTAATCTTTGAAAGAATTCAAGTAATTACTCTCCTTCAAACAATTTCATATTTACAGAGAGTTATAAGAAGTTTGGTTCGCATGTTCAAGGGGTTGAGCTTAATTGGTTAAACTGTTGGAGTTTTCATTATAGAAATTCACATTCAAATCTTCAATATAAGAATTTTTAAAAGTGGGATTCTAAGTTGTAACTCTTAATCTTTTATAATTAGTATGATGATTGTCTAAATAAAAATGAATTTCCCAATAGTAATTCTTGATCTTCCATAAATGATTTTTACCATGTTTAATTATATTAATCTCTTATTTATGTTTGAATATTTGTATATACTTTTAAAAAAATTGGTTCTGATACTGAAGCTGTGTAGTCTGTTGCTTTATTGGCAGGGATCAGGGCAGGCTGTAGCCATTAGGGTGACTGCGGATAGATGTGCTTTCTATAACTGTCGATTTCTTGGGTGGCAGGTCACTAATTCCAAGCTCATTCCCATCTAAATAAAATGACCCAATTGCCAGGTCTTTTGATGAATGGATTACTTATTTTATTTGCTTGAAAAATTCAGGGCACTGCCTATTTGCACCATGGAAGAAAGTACTTGAGAGACTGTTATATTGAGGGCAGCGTAGATTTCATTTTTGGCAATGCAACAGCATTGCTTGAACACTGTCACATCTACTGCAAGTCCACTGGCTGGATCACTGCTCACAGCCGCAGTTCTGAGCATGATTCCACTGGATTTGTCTTTCTCAGGTGTTCATTCTCATATTTAAGCAGTTGGGTACTGTTTTTTCTTATTATTTCTTTGCAGGGCATTAATAAACATTTCTATTTTGATGTGAGTACTGTGTTACATATTACTTTGTTGTCAACATTTTAGATCATATTTTATGATCTATTATTAGAATGTTAGAAAGTGTAATTCAATATTTTAGATCATATTTTATGATCTATTATTAATCATATTCTATGATCTATTATTAGAATGTTGGAAAGTGTGATAGATCAGGGCCAAAAATAGTAACAAGTAATAATGTAGTTTGTGGAAAACTGATAGCTTTAGCTGTGCAGGTGTGTTATTAGTGGTAATGGGGAGAGAGGTTATGCATATTTAGGGCGCCCTTGGGAGTCATTTGCAAGAGTTCTGTTTGCATACACATGGATGGATGGCAGCATCACTCCTCTGGGTTGGCATAACTGGGATTCACCGGAAAAAGAGGAGACTGCATGTTTCTATGAGTACAAGTTAAGCATTTTTTTCTTCCTGCACAGAAATATTTGAAACAGGGTATTATTTTATTTATTGTTGTCTTATCAAATGAATGCATTGCAGGTGTTTTGGTCCAGGCAGTGATTGTTCACAAAGAGTGAAGTGGATCAAGACTTTGGAAGATGGAAAAATTGATGAATATGCTGCACTGAGCTTCACCGATCCAAATCCACACAAAACATGGCTGACATGGTTTACAAATGGAATGTGAGTGGAGACGGCATTATCAACATGAAAATGAGTCTGAAATTTGAGATTAACAGTAGTTTTCTCACGTAACAGGGAGAGAGAGAATTGGGCTTTCATATTCTGTTGACAGTTATATTGAATTGATTTTATGATGATAGTTTTGCTTGACAATCAACACTGTCTGCGTTTTCTTTAAAATAGTGCTCGTGCTGCTTGTTCCAATGTTAAGCATATTTTGTAAAGATAAAAGTGGGACCAAATATTTATCATTTTCAAAAACATGTAAATGAGAGATTGATGAACACCTATGTAATAAGATATATGTATTTTTGTGAGCCTTATCTTAAGTTTTTGAAGTCCATTACTATTATTAATAGTAAATTATATTATTTTAATAAATTGGTGTATTATTTGTTGTATTAATAAATAATAGTATAATTAATTTATCAATTTATTGGCTTTGAGATTTGTTTACATAAGAGACCGTAGTAGTAAATCCAAGATTATTTTGGGTATAAAGATGGATTTTTATATGTTTTTTTTTAATTAGACAATGATATGGTCTATAATTATCCAAAGTGGCGACTTAGTCTATTCTTTTTTTGTTTTCTGCAAATGTGTCCTTCACTATTATTTTAGCACTACTTGGTAGCTTTGTCTTCTTTCTAAAAGTCATTTTGCCTTAATGTTTAAATTAAATATACAAAATTTCGCTGACATATTGCTATCACAACTAGTAGAAATAGAACCTATGAATGCATAATGAGGGGATTACAATATTTATGTCAAGTAATAGGAAGTGAAATCTTCGATGTTTTCATATTAGAAAGTGGAGAAAGAGCCCTATTTTTTGAGGATGATGAATTATAGGAGCAAAAACAATTTGCTCATAACCCCAATCATCTCCATGTTTTCAATTTAGGATAATATACTAGCACTGGTGCAATAGTTACATTGATAGTGACATTTAACTTGTGTAATATATTGGAGGTAGTAAATTTTCTATAGTAGAAAATGGTTACCACCACAAATCTCTCTCTCTCTCTCTCTCTCTCTGCACAAATATACATAAAAAAACCATTTTTTCCTAATTAAACATCCTTATCTCTCCCTATCTTCCTATTGCAATCTTAAAATAAGTGTATTAGTAGTAGATCCTGATTATCTTCCGAACTCAAATGTTTTTTCAATCACATGTTCAAATCCATGTAAGGGGATGGATACTTAATTTGAAGCTACGACTTCTGCATTGAAACCTTTGTTGTGTAAAAATATCATTTTCTATATGGCTTATCAATTGACTATTGGAATTATTAGGCACTGAGAGGGGGGTGAATCAATACAAACAGGTAGTAAAAAAATTCAACCACTGATCTAAATAACAATAGAATTACTTTCCAAACCAAAAATCATATAGCTGATACAAACACATAAAAGAAAGTATATCAAGCAACCACAAATTCATCACACATGAAACATATATTTTATCGTGGAGACCCTTGGTCAGAGGGATAAAACCACGGTGGGGATGACACCCACAAGCCCAATATTGCAGTAAATCAATTTTCCTAGTTAGGAGATACAAATACCCTTTCTGAGGGTTCAGCCTATAGGGAGTGAGTAGTACACTGTTAGGAGTACAATCAGATTAGTTATGATCTACCTCGCTAGAGGATTTCAAACCTCATTAAGAAGTTACCTTGTTAAAATATTTACTAAAAAGAACCTGTTAGAGTTCACCCGGTTAAGGGATTTTGCTTGCTGCAACTATTAGGGAACAACAAGATTAGTGATATCGATGTAGTACTGATTGCTTGTCAGATCCAGTATGTTCTCTATACTCTGTAATTGCTCTATAGTCTCTGTCTACCATCTTTCTGATCCCAACCTCAAATTGAAATCACAAAACCTTAATCGCATCACCCACAACAACTACAACATCATTACTTTTCAATAAGAATAATTCTCATTATATATACAACTTGCATTGACATCAAACACACCAAAAATGATCTTCAAATACTTTTGCACGAAAGCACCTCGTGCCAAAGTGATAATCTTGAAGAATAAAATGATTTATCATGACGACGTTAGATCAAGATAAGGACTCCAAGTTATATCTCCAAAGTAGTCAAACACGTTTTGACTTCTTTAATGCAATACCTCAAATCCAACTTAAGTGTTTTCTTCGATCACATAAATGTAAAAACATTTAATTCATAACCTCTATTCCATGTCATCATAATCTTATAAATGACCGCACATACTATTCTGCTCACCAATCTGTGATTTACCAACTGTTACTCAAGAAATTTTGAGTTCTACCTATCTAAATGTATGAGACAACAAAAATATTTCACCGATCAGCCAAATGAGTTGTGATTGAAACCACATTACAATCTAAGAATGTTGATTCTGTATCTGTGACTGCTCCTCATAATTCCACTTCTACCATGACCGTCACCAAAGTTATGTTCTCACTATCTACCGATCTTCTAGACTTAGCCATTTTTTTGCATTATCTTCTTACCGATTGAGTCTTCAATTTACTTGTTGTATTTCATGATTGTACTGTAGGATAACTTGTGACTGAGAGGGGGTGAATCAACACAAATAGGTATTGATCTAATTCAACCACCAATCTGATTAACTACACTAGCAACTTCTTTACTTCAAAGCATATGAATGACATAAACAAATAATAGCAAACAATTTCAAGCATCCACAACTTTAACACACATCACACAAGTATTTTATCGTGTAAACCCTTGTCAAATGGAAAAAACCATGGTGGGGATGACACCCACAAGTCCAATTCTATAGTAAATGAGTTTGCTCTATTAGGAGCTACAAATACCCTTTCTGAGGGTTTGCCATGTCAAGAGTGATTAATACACTATCAGGAGTATAATAAGATCAGCTATGATCTAGCTTGCTAGAGGATTGAAAACCTCAATAAAGAAGGCACCCTGTTAAAGGATTTATAAAAAGAACTTGTTAGAGTCCACCTAGTTAAGGGATTTTGCCTGCTACAACCATTAAGAAAACAACAAGATAAGTGATATGAATGTAGCACTTATTGCTTAACAAATCCTAGAAGTTCTTTATACTATGTACCTCTGTACTCTATAACTGCTCTCTTCTTTCTCTCCTCTTTGATCATAACTACAACTATAAAACCCTAATCACCCAAAACAAAACTCTTCAACAACAACAATAACTCTATCTATTTCCTTATTAAAACAACTTGCATCGACCTAAGAATGATCTTCAAATTTCTTTCCTGAGATAGTACCATGTGTCAAATTGATAATCTCGATGAAAGAAATGATTTATCAGGACCACGATAGGTCAAAATAAGATCTGCAAGTTATATCTCCAAGACAATAAAGCATGCTTTTACAACTCGAATGCAACACCGAGTAAATCTATTTTAAGTTCTTGCCCCGATCTTGTAAATATCAATAGATTATATTTATAACCTTAATTCCACGTCCTCAAATCATTAGAAATGATCGCATATACTTTACCACTCACCAATCTATGATCTACTGACCGGTTGATCAAGAACATAAAAGTTCTACATGTCTTAGTGTCTATGACTATGAAAACTATTAGATCTATTAAAGAAATTAGGGCTTCCATGGTGGACTTTCAGAAGTTGCAGAGTGTCTCCTGTCTATTTCTTCCGTGCAAGGGTTGCAGAGAGGTATCGTAGCCCTATGGAGTTAAATTAGTTGCTTAGGTCTTGGTGTCTTTGCTGGTTTGTTTTGTGCTTTAAACACTTTAGGTCATATATCCCACATTTTTTGTGCGTTGCCAAACTTTGATGTTTTTATATCCCAGCCTGCAATAGGTTAAGTGCCAAAAGGCAAGCTCTTTTTTGGCCGATGGTTTATAAAGTGTTGCGGTTAGTGGCAGCCAACTGCCAGATAAGGTGGATAATTTTGTGGGCCCGTGCTTAGCTGATGTGGTCAGGGAGATGACAAGTGGTGGCAAGGCATGATGGTGCAATCCTAGTCATCACAAGTATAGTCAGATCGCGTTGTAGCGCGGGTGTGATATGTGGTAGATTTGATAGGTGGCAGGCTAGGTTGGATGGACACAGGGCAGAGGTCCCAAAGAGTAAGGTGGTGCCATGTGGAAAAGTCGAAAGTATGGTTAGGTGGGACCGAAAGATGGATTCGATCAGATGGTGATGTGTGGCGATAAATTAAAAGGGATCGTTGAAGGTAGATCGAGATCCAATGGTGATACACTACTGCACGAAGGAAAGATGGGAGGAGGATGATTATCATGCGATGGCAAAAATGCTTGGTAAGCGTCCAAGTGGGCAGTAAATAATGTTTGGCCTATGCAGAAAAGGTAGACAAGTGGTTCTGAGGCCCAGTGGGATTTTTCCACATAGACGTCAACATAGTTTGACCAGGAAAAGTTGACATTTCCTTTTACTTGGTGCCCATGTTACTAAAGTACATCGACGACTCTATTTTAAAGTTGCAAAAAGATCATGATCTCGGCCATTGATGCGTTTGGTGATAGAGGAGTTAGCCGTTGTATGGAATATTTTAAAATTTTAAATTTCTCTGTGCATTTTCGTAAGGTGGTGTGTTCTCATACTTGTAGGGGAGTGGCTCGAGGTCCTTTTTTTCCCATATCAGTCTTAATGGCGTTGTTTGTGTGTCTGGGGTTGTGTTCTGTGGGTCTGAACACATTCAATACAACATGGTGGCCTCATGGATCTATGGTTTGGCTTTCTATTTTAGGATATTTCTACCTAACCATGAGTGTTCTGCATTTATGTGATTGGATTTTTGCTTGTAACTTGGCAAGTGGTTTGTCAAGACAGATTTTGGTGATCTTTTGGAGAAAGATCAAATTATGAGATAGGAATTACATTGATTTCTTGGAAGGACAATTTTTGAGAACCCTGTCCTAGGATTTAATCCTTCTACTTAAGGCATTCATTTCTCTGTATTGATGGTTCCATAATTTTTGAACCTAAGTGTAGGTTCCAAAATTGTTGGTCTCAGGTATATATCAGATCTGTTTAGACTATTTTTCAAGAGAAGATAGATGCTTCTTGATCTTTTGCAACTTATTGAATGGTGTAGTTGTTCAGTCATATCGTTACAGATTTGGACTCATTATACTTAATACATTTGTCTTAGTTTCAATTCTCTCCTCGGCTTTCATTGCATGAGTTTTGGATTTTCTAGTCCAATACATAGATTTATTTGTGTGTATATTCCATTCCATAGTTCAGATTTAGGATCAGATTAAACATGCTTTGGGTGAAACATATATTCATTTGATGTATATGCATAGGGATCTTATAAGAAAGTGTGTGATCTGAGATACTTGTGTTTATGGCTCTGAGCCCTTGCCAATAGGTAGTCTTCTATTTTCAGTACTTGGATTGAAGAAATTGCCCAATGGATAAGGTACTAATCAAAATATTTTCTAGACTTTGTTGATGCATGTCTAATAGAGTTTGGTTGTATTCAAAAAATTTACATCAAAACCATTACTAAGTTCCTTCATATCCTATGGTTGTTGGTTGTATGTCCTACGTGGTACTAGAGAGTCAATGAATGCCTGGTTAGTATTTAGCACTTTCTTACCATTATGTGTTGTAATCCAAAGTGAATAAGATTGTAAAGAGTTGTGTGTTATCTGGATTAGGTGTACCCACCTTGGTTTTGTAGAGCCAGAAGTGTAGAGGGTAGTCTTGTCCCTATAGTTGGTCCAATTGTCTTGCAGAGCTTCCATACTTGGAGATAACCACTCCTAAAATTAGTCTCAAGGCATATTGGTAGCTTTAGATAGAATAAACGTTTCCAAACACCAACAAAATGGTGACTCTATTGGGGATAGAGTATAGAATAGTGTCCTAACTGACCAATAAGTTGACCATTGGAAGTATAGAGTACCTTATATTTTGTGAGTGTTGTTTCTGCCATTTTCATTCTAGTAAGTGTTGTATTTTCCCAACTTGTTGGGTGGCGACTCTGAGATTTCTCTGCAGTAGTGCTGATTAACATATTTTTATTTACACACACTTTCTTGACATGATTCATAGGAACACTAGAGCTTGGGTGAAGAGACATCCTGAAGATAAGATGGGGGATGAGTTTCCAACTACCTCTAAGGCTAGTCATCCAAGGAAAGGAAAGAAAAATAGGATTGTCCCTCAAAACGAGAGACAAGTGGAGAACACAAGAATAAAAGAACCAATTTAGCATAGCAATGAAGGAAATGCATCAAAGTACGAAGAGGCTGCTGATTTGGGATCGGGTGCTTATGAAGATTATCATTCTCCTAGTGAGAAGGAAATTGCAGTATCTGATACTACTCTCCCTGATTCTAATAGTGTAGCAGAAGAGATTTCTGAATTGGATAGGAGAATCCATGAGAAAATTGCCATCAGACAAAGAAGAGAAAAGGAAAAAGAAGATAAGATCAGACATGACCAAAGTTTTCTTGAGAAAAAGAAATGGAAATTGTTGAGGTTGGAAGCACTGAATTAGGTTGATGAACCTAAACAAGCTGAAGAGGAACCTGTCATCCAACCAGTTATTACTACCCAAGAACCAAGAAATAAGGGTAAGAAAAAGGTGACAAGTGTTCAAATAGATGAACTTGTGAATCCCAAGGTTCCATTAGATCAGATGTCCAAGTTGGATACTAATCTAGAGAGGTCTAGAATGGAAAAAGAAATCATAGCTAAAGAGGTTGAAAAGGATGAGTTGGAGGCTGCTGCTCTAGAAATGAAGAAGAGGATGGATTTCCTCTGGCATACTTCTAGGCCTGCTGGTCCTGAAGTAGCTACAACATCACATGCAAAGGCATCTGCTTCTCAATATGACAACCCTTTTCCAAGGAGACCAACTCACGCATAAAGGTACAAACATTTTTCTTTCATTGATGTTCCTAGTTATCCAAATGTAGTTCCAAATGAGATCAGAGATAAACTTCCCAATTTTGCTGGGAATAATATAATTACATGTGAAGAACATTTGAAAAGGTTTATTGATATGATGGACAACTATGAGATCATGCATGAGGATGTATTAATGAAGCTATTTGTGCAATCTCTAGTTGAAGATGCTAGGGACTGGTTTAGGGGTTTGTCTTTTGGTTCTATAGGATCTATGGATGAGTTAGAGAGTTGTTTTAAAGAACAATATGGTGATAAGACAAATGAGGTTTTTATGCTAAATGAGTTGAATAAAATTAAGAAACATTAGAATGAGGATGTTGTTGAATTCAATACAAGATTTCAGAAATCCATGCATAAATTATTCCAAGTTTTAAGGCTAGATGATAAGGTTTGTCTTGCCACTTATTTGAATCCTTTTGATTCAAAAATGGGTTACCTCCTCAGAGATAAGAATCCTAGAACTCTCAGAGATGCATATAAAATAGCAATGAACATTGAGACAAATAGGAGAGTGTCAGGGAAGTTGGGTAGAAGATAAGATTGGAATCCTGCTAGGAAAGAATCAGATAGGCCTTATGCTACTAAGCCTAAAGATGAAGTAAATATGAAATAGATTCTAAGTGCAATTAAATATTTGAAGCCTATATTTAACAAGATTGTTAGGGTCCCAAATAATGATAGTAGGCCTAATCCAAATAATTTTAATAGGAAACCAATGATGAAGAATTACCCCTATACTACCCAATGGAAAGATGGGAAACCTATTTCCCCACAAAGAAATGACAAGCCCAATGGTAACACTCTTGATCCTCTACAAATAAATTATGTCAACACATGTGATGATCTCTCATAGTGCATGACTTTCCAATCCCCACATAGCTCTGATTATTGTGCAATTTCTCTGAACATATCTGCAAGTGAGGCATAACAAGAAAGAGAAGAAGAGGATGAACTATATGATGATAACCTGGTTGTGCAATGATTTCTTCACTTTTGAGGAGTGAAGAAGAATTTGATGAGGAAAATGGAAATAAATTCTTGTTTTCATCTGATGAAGAAGAAGAAAGAATGGATGACATAAGGTGCAATGCTACAAGGGATAATGAACCTTTTGTAGTAAGAAGACCCTCAGATGAATAAATTGCACAAATTACTGCAGACATGGTTGCTCAAGAAAGGATTAACTACAATTTTAGAAGTAGAACAGTGGAAAATGTTGATGGAAGACCCTTTGGTATTTTTGTTAGACAAGCAGGAGAAAATACTGAGCAAGCACTAGGAAAAGAAAGGCTTGTTGAAGGTCTCAAGAAAACAAAAGTCAGGAAAGGTGATAAGCCAGATAATCCAATTGTTGTCCATAAGGTGAAAGTAAAGACATCGGAAACAAGTGCTCCATCCTTTCATGGGGATAGAAAAAAGACTGAACCAAGGCTTTCTATTCAAGTGGAAAATGGAAATGTTGTTACTTTGAAACAAGGCATTTCTGATTTGAAATATAATCTAGTTGATATGGGGTAGTTGTTGTCACAAATCACAGTCAAAGTTCCACTCTTGGAGATGATGAGGATTAAGGAACACAAGGAAACAACTTTAACATGGGTGAGCAACATCTCTTCTACAAGAATTCAGGAGCAGGAAGAGGTTGAGAAAATGGTAAGGTCAAAAGAGAAATCTGATAATAAAGTGAAAGAATCAGAGGTGATTGTCTCAAAGATCCCTCAATTTTTCTTACATACAAATCATGTGAGCACTCCTTTAGGAGTTGTAGATCCATTTTTCTTGACTTTGGTCACAAATGGTAAAAGACTAAAGAATTGTATGATAGACTCTGGGGCATCAAATATTGTTATGCCAATAGAAATCATGAGGTCATTAGGATTGCAAATTGATTCTCCTCATGGGAGATGTCAAGCAATGGAATCTAGAGAAGTACATGTCATAGGTACCATTAAAGCTCCACCTTATAGACTTGTTGCATGCCCTGAGAAGATGCTAACCATGAGTGTCCTAGTGGTGGACATCCCTCCTCAGTATGGAATGCTCTTATCAAAGAAGTGGAGTGCCTCAATGAGAGGGAGTATTCAATGTGATCTCTCATTTTCTACCTTTGATGTCACTGGTCAAAGTGTGAAGGTATCCAGAGAAACAAGAACTCCTCACATGATTGAGGAAATTCATGATAATAATATGAATTGTTTCTTGGATACTGACATTGGGGCTTTCCAAGTCCAAGATGGGAAGGATGGGGTAGAAAATTAGCATATTTTATTCACTGAAGAAAAAGATAATCTAGCGGACAGTAATGACTTGTGGACAATGTACTTTGATGGTGCAAGTTCAAAGGAAGGAGCAGGTGTAGGAGTTCTGTTAATAGCTCCTAGTGGTAAGACCTGCAAGTTCTCATTCTCCTTTTTATTCACATGTACTAATAATATTATGGAGTGTGAGGCCTTGTTGATTGGATTAAGATTGGCTTCAAGACACAACATAAAAAATCTCAAGGTAATTGGAGACTCTGAATTAGTGATCTCTCAAATAAGATCTAAATATGCTTCAAAAAATCAGAGATTAAGGCAATAAGGGAATAATGTATGGGATGAAATAGAAATTATTTTATGCTTTTGGTATTGACTGGATGGATAGGAATCAAAACAAAATGGAAGATTTGTTGGCTAATATTTCTCTATGGACATGAGATGTTACCTTTATAGGAATTTCTAAAATTGAAGTCCAATCCAAGCCTTCTATCCTAGACAATATTGAAAGTTGGCAAGTATTTGAAGATGACTTAGATATTTTAAGATTTTTGCATTGTAAATTAGAGTTTGGAAATAAAGAGATGGAGTTCAATGGGTATGTAGAGACTGTGGATGGTAAGGATACTATTTTTGGCAAAGAGGTCCTACAACTGAAGTCAAACATAGTTCCCAAAGGATTGGTTGTGCTTGAGAAAGTTTTTGACAATAGGGAGAAGTCCTATTTTGCAAGGACTGTGAACAAGCCAGAGAACTTGGAGGAAGTAAATTTAGGGACAGATGAGATCTTAAGAAAGTATACATTGGTATGAAACTATCCTCTAAACTCAGAGAGTTTTTGGTTAACCTTCTCAATAAATATAAGCATGCCTTTGCATGGTCTTATGATGACTTAAAGGAATACAAAGATAATCTTTTCCAACATGAGATTCCTTTAAAAGAAGGCACACAGCCTTTCAGATAGAAATTAAGACCTATTAATCCCACCCTAGCACCCAAGATGCAAGAAGAATTGAAGAAGATGATGGATGCTGGAATAATTAAACCAATAAGACATTCAACATGGGTATCAAATTTGGTACCAGTAAGAAAGGAAAATGGTAATATTATACTTTGTGTAGATTTCAAGAATTTGAACATCAATTCATTAAAGGAGAACTATGGGTTGCCTAACATGGAAGCTATATTACAGAGAGTCGGTGGATCAGAGTTGATGTCTATGTTGGATGGATTTTCAGGGTACAATCAGGTCATGGTCAAGGAATCAGTGCAATTCAAGACTGCATTCACCACACCATGGGGTACTTATGTGTATGTCAGAATGCCTTTTAGTTTGACAAATGCTGGAGAAACTTTTGAAAGAGCTATGGATTTAGCATTTGCAGATTTTATAAATGATTTTCTAGTAGTATACCAAGATGACCTTACTGCCTATTGAGCAAAACAGGAACACCATTGTGGTCATTTTGAGAAAAAATTTGTGAGAGAATTGGAATATGGGGTTTCTTTTAACCCAAAGAAGTGTGTTTTGGGGGTAAAAGAGGGAAACATTTTAGGGAATATTGTATTTAGAGATGGAGTAAGGATTGAACCTAAAAGGATAGATGTAATTGAAAAGATCCCTCAGCCTAAGAATGTCAACGACATTCAATCCTTCTTTGGAAAGGTAAATTTCTTGAGGAGATTTATTACTAACTTCGCTGAAACCAGTATTCCAATCTCAAGGATGATGAAGAAAGGATCCAAAGTAGAGTGGAATAAAGAGGCATGCATGGCTTTTTTAGGTATTAAATAGGCTATCAAGGATGCTCCAGTCCTTAGAACACTAGATTATGGTAAGCCTTTGCAAATCTTCTCCTTTGCTTCACATAATACTATTGTTGCAGTGTTACTACAAAAGAATTCAGAGGGCTTTGAGGACCCCATTTCCTTTTTCAATAAGTCCTTCCAAGAAGTAGAACTCAAATATGATATCATGGAAAAACAAGCTCATGCTTTAGTCAAAGCTGTCAAAGCTTTTAGGTGTTATTTGGTAGGAGAAATTGTTATATGTATTGTTGTGAGTGGTATAAAGATATTGTTGCTAGTGCTGTTGTGAAGGATACTTTAGTCCAGCAAGTGGTGTCAGGAAGGAGATGTAGATGGATAAACAAGATCCAAGAATTTAACATTGATATCCATATTACTAAGTCAGTCAGGGGTATGGGACTTGTAAAGCTGATGGCCCAAAGAAATTTGGATGCCAATCACATAAATATATTGGAGGAGTACCAAAGGCCCTATATTTGTGATATGTATTTTTGTGAGTGGTATAAAGATATTGTTGCATATCTACAAAAGATGGTGTTGCCCCTTGACATGGCTGAAAACAAGAAAAGAACAATCAAGTTGCAGGCTGTTAAGTATGCAATAATTCAGGGACAGTTATGGTGGAGAAGCAATGATGGAGTATTTCTTAAATGTGTTGACTTTGACAAATCCAAAAGATTGATGGAACATATGCATAATGGTGCATGTGGATGCCATTGCCTAGCTAAGAATAATGCACACAAGATCCTTAGATCTAGTTTTTGGTGGCCCACTATCTTCAAGGATGCCCACAGTTATGGTAAGAAATGTGATGCCTGCCAAATATTTATAGGTAATCTCAAGTTTGGGGGAAGTTTTCCTTTGAATCCTGTTGTAGTAGAAGCACCTTTTTAGAAATGTGGAATGGAATTTATTGGTGAGATTGCAAACAAGTCAAGTGGAGGCCATTCATGGATTCTAGAAGCAACTGACTACTTTACTAAATGGGTTGAAGCAATCCCCATAAGAAAGGCTACTATGAAAGTTGTGATTGATTTCATGCTACAAAATGCCTTGACTAGATTTGGATCTCCAGAGAGTATTCTGGTGGATAATGCAATGTGTTTCAGATTAGAAGACTTTAGTGATTTTTTCCAGCTGTATGGGATCCAAATTTCCTACTCATCCCCATATCACCCACAAGGGAATGTCCAGGCTGAATCTAGTAATAAAATTTTGATCAAGATACTTAAGAGGATGTTGGACACAAACAAGAAAGCTTGGGATTCAAAGTTGCAGTTAGCATTGTGGGCTGGCAGAGTAACAATCAAGAAAGCTATTGGTTGTGCACCTTTTGATTTGGTGTATGGTATTCATGCTAAGTTGCCTCAAAACAATCTACTGCAGATGTACAAGTTTTTCCAAGAATAGGACGAAGAGATGGATGATGATATGAGAATTAAGATGGATGACTTGATACAACAAGATGAATAAAGAAGGGATGCACATGAAAATAATGTTCAGTTGCAATTACAGTATAAGAATTTGTTTGATAAAAGAACAAGTGTCAGAAGTTTTGAAGCTGATGACTTGGTCCTGATGTGGAATGCATATGTTATTGAAAGTAAATGGGGTTCAGAATCTTATATTCTCAAGGACTTGGTTGGAAATGTTTTGGAATTTCCTGTTCATGGACAATTCTTGAAATTTTTCTTCTCCTGAAGTCTCAAATCCATGAACAGTAGTTGTAAATAGGTCTCTGTAGTTGTAGGAGTATTTTTTCCTTCTATTGTTTCCAGCTTTCTATTTTAGGTTAGGTTTCCTTTCCATTTTTAGGTGGTCTACTTATCCCTAAGATTATGGATCCTTGATATGCTTCCAAGAGATATGCATCCACAGTCGGATCCACTGTTAGATATATTAAAGAAATTAGGGCTTCCATGGTGGACTTTTAGAAGTTGCAGAGTGTCTCTTGTCTGTTTATTGTGTGCAAGGGTTGTAGAGAGGTATTCTAGCCATGTTTTTCTCCTTTTATGTCATCTATGTGGAGTTAAATCAGTCACTTAGCTCTTGTTATCTTCACTGGTTTGTTTATTGATTTAAATGATTTAGGTCATATATCCCATATTTATTATGCGTCACTGGACTTTGATGTTTTTATATCCCAGTCCGCAATAGGTTAAGTGTCGAAAGGCAATTGCCTTTTTGGCTGACGGTTTGTAAAGTGTTGCAGTTAGTGGCAGCCATCTGGCGGACAAGGTGGATAATTTTATGGGCCCATGCTTAGGTGAAATGGTTGGGGAAATGAAAAGTGGTGGCAAGGCACGATGGTGCAAGCCTATTCATCACTGGTCTAGTTGGATCACATAGTAGTGTGGGTGTGACATGTGGCAAGTTTGATAGGTGGCGGGCCAGGTTGGATGGATACATGACAGAGGTCCTAGTGAGTAAGGTGGTGCCACGTGTCAAAGTCGAGAGTATGGTTAGGTGGGACCGAAAGATGGATATGATCAGATGGTGATGCATGGTGATAAATAGAAAGGGATCATTGAAGGCAGATCGAGATCCAATGGTGATTCGCTACCGTGTGAAGGAAAGATGTGAGGAGGATAAGCATAACGCAATGGCAAAAAGGCTTGGTAAGAATCCAAGTGGGTAGTAAAGAATGTGGGGCCTACATAGAAAAGGTAGACAAGTGGTTCTGAGTCCCAATGGGATGTTGCCACGTGGATGTCAACATAGTTTGACTGAGCAAAGTTGACATTTCTTTTTACTTGGTGCCTGTGTTACTAAACTATATTGACAACTTTGTTTTAAAGTTGCAAAAAGATCATGATCTCAGCCATTGATGCGTTTGGCGCTAGAGGAGTTAGCCATTGTATGGAATATTTTTAATTTTTAAATTTCTCTGCGTGTTTTTGCAAGGTGGTATGTTCTCAGACTTGAAGGCGAGCGGCTCGAGGTCCTTTTTTACCCATATCAGTCTTAATGGCACTATTTGTGTGTCTAGGGTTGTGTTCTATGGGTCTGAATTCATTCAATACATCATGATTGCCTCATGGATATTTGGTTTCACTTTCTATTTTAGGACATTTTTGCCTAACCATGAGTGTTCTGCATTTATGTGATTGGATCTTTGCTTGTAACTTAGCAAGTGGTTTGTCATGATAGATTTTTGGTGATCTTTTGGAGAAAGATCAGATTATGAGATAGGATTTGCATTGATTTCTTGGAAGGACAGTTTTTGAGAACCCTATCCTAGGGGTTCATCCTTCTACTTAAGGCATTCCTTTCTCTGTATTGATCGTTCTAGAATTTTTGACCCTAAGTGTAGGTTCCAGAATTGTTGGTCCCAGAGATATATCAGATCTATTTAGATTATTTTTCAAGAGAAGATGGATGTTTCTTGATATTTTTCAAGTTATTGAATGGTGTAGTTGTTCAATCATATTGTTACAGATTTGGAATCATTATAATTAATAAAATTGTCTCGGTTTCAAGTCTCTACTTGGCTTTCATTGCATGAGTTTTGGATTTTCTAGACCAATACATAGAGTTATCTATGTATGTTCCATTCCATAGTTTCTATTTAGGATTGGATTAAACATCCTTTGGGTGAAAAATAGATTCATTTGATGTATATGTATAGGGATCTTATAAGCAAGTGTGTGACCTGAGATACTTGTGTTTATGGTTGTGAGCCCTTGCCAATAGGTTTTCTTCTTTTTTAGTACATGGATTGAATAAATTGCCCAATGGATAAGGCACTGATCAAAAGCTTTTCTAGTGTTTATTGATGCATGTCTTATAGAGTTTGGCTATATTCAAAAAATTTACATCAAAACCATTACTAAGTTCCTTCATATCCTATGGTTGTTGGTTGTATGTCCTACATGGTAATAGAGAGTCAATGAATGCCTGGTTAGTATTTAGCACTTTCTTACCATTACTTTTTGTTTTAATCCAGAGTGAATAAGAGTTGTAAAGAGTTGTGCGTTATCTGGATTAGGTATATTCACCTTGGTTTTGCAGAGCCAGAAGTGCAGAGGGAAGTCTTGTCCCTATATTTGGTCCAGTTGTCTTGCAGATTTTTCATACTTGGAGCTAACCACTCCTAACATCAATCTCAAGGCATATTGGTAGCTTTAGATAGCATAAATGTTTTCAAACACCAACAAAACCTTTATCACAACTTAACCAAATAAGTTATGGTTAGAATAATAGATTACTCATACCATATAAATATTTCTTCTCTAAGCACAACATCTGAATCTTTCCTTAACTTGAGCGCTACCAAAATCAGAGTAATATCGTTCTTCCTTAACACCAGTCAACGTACATAGTTGATCTTTACCAATCATGTACAGTTCTTACCAGTCATTGTAATCATGATATTTGAATATATTCCATCTAGTAAAACCAATTATGCATCCACTCATGACCGCTCTACATATCTCCTTCAAACATTATGATAATTCTAACAATCTCCCTCTTTGGCATTGATGGAAAAAACTATGATAATCATCTCAAAAATCTTACATTGCATGCATACTACAATATCATCCTCAAATAATACTCCCCCTTACATTATGCATACAATTACACATCATTACATCATCCTTCCATACAATACATTACACATCATTCTCCCTATTTTTGTCAACAATGACAAATGATTATGAGTACTTGCCAGAATTACACTTGGTCAAAAATTTCATTGAAATTGATCTTTATTGAATTCAGTAATGTAATCCATGAATTCTGTAATTCATCCATAGATATAATTTTTCCATGTATAAACAATGTTGTTCCTTCCATATCATTCAAAGTGTTCACCTCTTGTTTTGAAAATTAAGCAAAATCAGGTTTTAGAGCGACCTAAAACCCAAAAAGTTCAGAAATACAAAGAAAGCATTAAGACCAGCACCTAAACCAGCTAAAAAAATAGGAGGTGGAATGAAGGAACCCTCATCAATGAAGAAAAAATAAAAAAGGAACCAAAGAAAAAGTAGCAAAAAACACCAGCTTACTGCAAACCTTTTAAACCCTGGAGGGTTTCATCCATCTTGGTATCCAGCTCACTCATCGTGTTCACCTCTTATTGACTTAGTATTGTTTCTGCATTTCTCACATGTTGTTGCATGACATCCATAATTGGAGCTAGAGAGGTCTACAACTCCATAAGTGATAATATTATGTTATCTTTCTCAACCTGCAAAATCTTCATGTTGTTTGAAATAATCTTTACCTTAGCAGTGTATGTTGAAACTAAACTAGTTAGAGGATCAAATTTTTTAATTAAATCATCAATTTACTATTGGGATTCCTCTCTCTTCATTTCTAGATCCTACGTAAAGGATGTAACCTTGGAAATATTTACAAACATATTTCCCTTAGCCCAGAGAGTTTCCTTCATTTCATTCACTAAAACTGCAAGTGTCTCATTTTCCATTATAATGGCTTCTTTCAACTTGTCAGCTCATTGTTTATAATATCCTTTCATTTCTAACTCCATAGGTACAATCTCTAAGTTAGGTACTTGATCAAAAACAACCTTGACCAGCATGCTGAATCGATCAATAGTATTATCTTGTTTTCCATACCTCGCATTAGGTACTAAATTCTTAATTATTTTTCTGATTCCTTTTAGTATTCTGACCTTCTTTTTCATTTCCCTCAACTTGTTCCTTTCATATTTCTCCTTGAGTGTAGTAGGCATTTTCAATAGCTATTTAGGACTCATCTGAGTAATATCAAAATTTTTTTGTACTCCTTTATCTTCAGATTCTCCTTCATCTTCTTCTGAACTAGTTTAATCCTTTTTTTTCTCTTCTTTATTGTGCTACCTTCACCAGTTATATCTAGTTTCTTTTTTACTGAAAGTATGTCTTCATCATCCTTATGACTTGTCTTTTTCTCAGTAATCTGTTTTGGAATATCAGAGATAACATTATCTATGACATCATTAATCTCTCCAATTTCTCTCTCTCTTATGCTTTCCTCGCTTCTTCAACCAATTTGACTTCAACAACAATCTCAAAATTTACAAACTTTGTCAATAAATCCACTATCTCATTCCTTACCGACTGAGTATCACCAATGAGGATTCTTGTAACTCTATTATTTGTCTTATATTCTTCTCTCATTGCCTCAAATGTCAATTCTATCTGTTTTGTATACAATTTTGGTTGCAAAAGTGTAAGTTCATGTTCCATCATTACTTTGTCAATCTTCAAAGCTTCTCTCCACCTTTTATTAACTGCATTAAACAGTCTTTAGGTACACCTTTGTAAATTTTACTAGGTGAATTGCAAAAGTGTGTAAAATTTTTACAATAGCATCTTCAATCTTCCTTTTCTCTTCACTGTCAAACTTGTCAAAGTGAGTCCATACTTCTATCACATTTCCATGTTCCTTAATGTGTTTAACAATGTTCTCAAGAATGATAGTATTGTCAATTTATCAGTTTCTATAGTAGTGGACTTTTTCCCAGACTTAATTTTGTCTTTTTATATACCTATTTTTTTATATGTTGAATCCTTGTAGCCTGATGTTAGTTCTTTCTTTCTTCTGTAAGTTCTTTGAATATTCTTAGGTGTCTCCTTCTTTGACTTAGTCTTATTAGAAGTAGTGGAAGTAGATGTTGATTGTTTCGATACTAAACTCCTTGTTACTCTCTGAGGTGTAACCTCATCTACTTAAATTTTAGTATCCTTGTCTCTTGCAGTAGATGTACCTGCTTCCTTAATTTCCATTTTATTTCTTAGTCTTGTCATCATTTTAGGTGTAATGCCACTCAATTTGGCTAGGTTGTCAACTTGTTTTCTGATGTTTCTTTGGATTACATGTGCTCTTAACTCATTGTAGATTTTCAATGACGACTCTTCATAAATTCTAAACCTAGGTTTTGAGGTATCAATTGGTTTAGATAGTAGAAAATTATCATGAATAGTGACTAGATCACTATCGACTTCATAACCCATGACATGTATCCAACATGTAGGTATCTGTGTCTACTAGAAAACAAATATCATCTTTATACTTCTCAACAATACCAGTTGGGATCTTTTCTCTTAGGTGCATTTTACCTTCAAACTCTTTAAAGTAAGGTACATTTTACCTTGAAACTCTTTAAAGTAATCCCACATAACCGAATCAAATTTGTTTCTCAACGTCCTTATACATTGCTTAATCTTCATCATTGCCAGTCTATCTTTTGACCATGTAATAGAACCTATTCCAAGAAAATGATTATGTAAGTAAAAGAATATACATACCAAGAATGATCTATATTTGAATGACTACTTCTTATCTTTCTTGATCTTCTCCATGTTCACAAATAAATGACTCCTCAATATCTCACAAAGATCATATTTTGCATCTTCCTTCACCATTCTGCATGGAGCATGAATAGCTCCACCAAGTACATTGTTTAATAAAATTGACTGATATAATCTATATCCTATCACCATTGAAGTGAATCTCACTTCTTTGTTAGTAATATCCTTGATAGTCATGGATTTGTGATTGTACTTGGATTTGGTCAAATGAGTAACCAAGTTTGCAACAATAGTTCATAGAGTAGATGCTTCACCAGTCGCACAAAGTCCAGTGACTCTGTGGATTAACTCTTTTGAAATCTTGAGAGGCTTATCCAACCAAAAACAGTGATCATGCACTCTGCTCAAAACATATCTTATCCATTTTGGACAAAACTCATCAGGTATCTTAGCATTATACTTGAAACCTTTTTGAACTAAATGCATATGTTCATCTTTTAACTTCACACCATCCCTTAGCTTAAGAAATTCATTGTCTATGTCATTAGTTCCAAGTTCTTCCAATTTGCAATGAACGAATGAATGCATGGCTTCAGATAATAGTACACCATAGGGTATCGATGATAGGGAACTCATTGGATCATTTTCATTCACCTTCATTAGGTGTAACTTGAATACGAGTCTTGGCTCATCAATGATGTCGACCAAAACTAGAGTATCTATAATGTTAACAATCAATTAGCAACAATAATGATTCATGTAAGGATATTTGCAGTTCAAGATAAAATTTTGACTTCACCGATTGGAGTCTTCCGCGTAAAATCTTAGTCCACAAATACAAATAGTTGTTTTTATGGAATGTAACCAAAAGTTCTTCAATAAACTTCATTATAATGTGAAGTGATAAAAGAGTTTACTTTCTCATATGTATAACTTTTGAGAATGTAGGCGTTAGAGATAACCGTCAAATAGTGTTTTTCACCGACCACAATGATTAAAACATAACACTTGTTATATTCAAACAATCACTTTATCTCCATTATCCATTATTAACTTTCAATTAGGCATCTCAAAATGCATATGAATCTTACTGCTCATGAAGTTTGGGGAGCGGTAAATGATTGTGACTTTAAGTGCTCCCCCTAATCAAATAATGTGCTTAGTTCACCTATGAGTTCTCCACATTTCCTGGACTTGTAGAGTTCTCAGTTAATTCTAATGAATTCAATTATCCTTTCCTCACCCATGTTTTCTTCATATCATTTCTTATTTTATCAACATTAGCAATTCCTTTACCTTTGCCAGTTTCATCATTGTTCACCGGTTGACCTTTAGTATACTTTCTTGCTCTACATGACCTACCAAGATGACCAACCTTGTTACAAACATAAAAGACCATACCTTTTGAATTCCAGGAACCATAATTATCTCTGTATGACCCTAGTCTATAGTTCACAACCATGTGTCCATAGTTGTGACATTTAGAACAAGTAACATCTGACTCGTTACCTTGATTGATAGCTTTCTGACTGTTGTATTCATATAACCACTAGTTATTGATTCTTTCCCTACACTCATTAGCTTTATGTCCAAACTTGTTGCAATGGAAACAAAATCCATGAAATGTATTAGGTGTAGCATTGTAGTTATTAGTTCTATCCTAGGAGTTTTTTGATCTAGTCGTAGAACCTCTAGGTCTGAAATTTGGACCAATCAGCTTAAACCAACATATATTAGTAGTATGACCTTCCTTATGAAAATTAAAACATATCGGTTTATATCTTCTCTTGCCATTATTTTTTCACCTTGGGTGTTGATTTTCTTTCTTCATTAATGTCCTTGGTGCCAGAAGATTTGCCTGATTCAAAGTTTGCAAAACCTAAGCCTTGTTTTTCTCCACTCTTCCAAGTTGATCATCAAGTTTAACAAAACTCTTTCTGAAATTTTCCAATAGATCATTTTCAACTTTCAATTCTTATTTTATCTTTTCATTCTCTTTCCTTATCCCTTCATTCTCTCTTTCAATATCAGCTGTATCTTCATCTATATTATATAAGTGTTCCTTCAATGTAGCAACCTCTTACTCCAATCTAAATAATTTCTCTAACTTCTCTGTAAGGGTTTCATCTTTAACCTTTAGGGCATCTTCAACAATTTTCCTGCCATTATCAGCAACCCTTCTTCTTTCAAGTTCTTCAACCATCTTGACAGGATGACTTTCAAGCTCTCTTTTTAGATTTGTCACTTCAATTTTGAGTCCACCATTTTATCCATCAGATCTACAAGTGATTCATTTGATTCTTCAGATAAACTACCTTTAGGCAATTGTTCAATGTATTCTTGAATTTCACTCAAATTCTCAACAAGCTCTCTTCTCTTAGCAAGGGGATGCCTCAACTTTTCCTTCAGTTCATTGATAACTTGGCTTGCATCCTCAAGTTTCTTTTCATACTTGTATCTATCCATGTTGACTTATAGTGATCTTTCCCTCAAGCTGTTAGACTTATACCAAAAGGACCCATGCTCTGATACCAATTGTAGGATAACTTGTGACTGAGAGGGGGGGGCGGGTGTGAATCTGTACAAATAGGTTTTGACCTAATTCAGCCACCAATTTGATTAACTGCACTAGCAAATTATTTACTCCAAATCATATGAATGACATAAACAAATAACAATAGAACATTTCAAGTATCCAAAACTTTAACACACATAACACAAGTATTTTATCATGGAAATCCTTGTCAGAGGGAAACAACCACAGTGGGGATGACACCCACAAGCCTAATACTGCAATAAATGAGTTTTCTCTTGTAACCACCCTAATTTGGTCTACTTTGACCATAGACCCTATTTTCCCTAAGTGTGATCATACCCCTAATTATGTCAAGACATTTTTTCAATTAATTGACATAATTCATTTAAATCAAATTTAATCTCCTAAGTGATTTAATCACTAAATTAAATTAATTGCCTGAGATAATTAAATCAAATCAATTCAATTCAATAAAAACAAATAAAAAACATGGCTAAAGTAATTAATTAAAAGGAATTAAATAAATCCTAATTACAACTCCATTTGCAAAAGGGAAAGTCAAATACCTAGCCAATGAGAGAGAGATCACTTGGATCACCTCACATGGATCACCAAAGATTCAATCTCCACCTCTCTTCCACTTTCAATCCTAACCTCTCATTTACCAAATTCTTCTATAAATAGAATGAATTTTAAGCTCAATGGTCCCCTAATTCTTAATTGTTAATTGCAAACTTATGTTGCTCTTATTTTCATAGATCTTAATTCATTTTAGCTCATTATTTCATAGCATTATTATAATCTTTCAATTTGGAGCTTTAAAATGAACATTTCTTGAGCATTTAGATTAAAATCATTAAAATCTTCCATTCTAAGTTGTATATGTCACTGATAAATGCATAATCTGAGGGAAATTATAGCATTCTTCACACTCTTCTTAGATAAGAAGCAATAGGTCAATTTTCGTGATTGATATTCTTGTGAATTCTTTGTTTTTCACTAATATAATGACTTATTGAAGTGTTTTGTTATAGACAACAGGTACACAAAAAACACACACACATTTCAGGCACCCACCGTGGGGCTGAATCTCAGATTTTACCTTACTTTATCTTCATTTTTGGCTGATTTGTCTTCTCTATTTTTAGGTACAGAGTCGCCTTTAGTCACCAAGGCTCACATACAGGAAATTGGATTGCATCGAGGAAATTGGATCGCATCCAGATATCAGGGCTCGCATCTAGGAAATCTTGCATTGTTTTTAGTAAAGGCTCGCATCTGGTATATCTTGTATCACCTTTTGTGTAATTGATTACATCTAGGAAATTAGATCGTATTCCAGGTTTCTAAGATTGATTTTGGTAAATGCAGTTGCATCTAGTCACTTGAGTTGAAAAATAAATTGTCTAACCACTAAACTTCTAATCTTGTTTGCTTTTGTCTTTTGAGCAACCTAATTTTTTATTGGAGATTGCTGTCATAACATTTTTCTTAAAAAGGTGGAGAGGAAATTGTTAACTTGTGGTTTGCAGGTGTTTGGATAGTCTAACTTGCTTTTACTTGTTCAAAGTTTTTAAACTAAAGATGTTTTCTTATCATTTACTAAATCAATTAGAGGATTATGCTCTTTTCCTTCAAGGAAAATCATAAACTTAAAAATTGATTTAGGACTTGAGAAGAATTTGGGGATAAATGAACAAGACAAACCTCATTGTCTAATTATTTTGGAGAGTAATTGAACAAACACAAATAATTTAATCTTGTGGTTAATTGAACAAGCTTCATTGTATAAATATTTTTGATAGAAATTGAACAACACAAAGCACTAAAAATTGTGGGATAATTGAACACTCATTGTCTAAATTTGGAGATAGTAATTGAACAAGCAAGTCATTTAACTTTGGGGAAATTGAACAGTACAAACTTTTCTTTTCAAGTACTTTGTGTTTTCATAAGTTAGGAATTTTTAAATCAAACTTAATCTTATTTATTGATCTCACTAGAGGATTTGCTCTTCCTTCCAAGTGGTGGAGTAAAAAACTCATCGTGGGAGATTGAGTTTTGAGTGAAGTCATTTGAGGGAAAGAACTTGATTGAAGTTTTTGTGGGAGAAAATGACATGGAATAGGAGAGTATTATCTTCTTCTTTTGAAGAATCAGAAATCTAAAACTCCTAAGTTCGCCAATCCTTTGTATGCTTTCAAAACATTAGAGGGCCTTCCGATTGAGGAAAATATCTCCCAGGATGACCCAAGTGAGGACAGGTTTTACGCTAACCCTTTCAACTCACTATAAATAATTGCTTCCTTGTAGGCTAAAGCCTCAGAAGATGTAATCATTTTTGTTATTGGAATTTCGACATCATTCCTTGGGTGTGTGTAGAGAGGAGTTGCTTGAATCTTTCTTCCGAGACTACACACATTTGAGTACTCATAGGGCTATGTGCCTCAATTTTTCCTTGTGCAATTCTATGGGAGACGGTTGCGAACAGATGCCCCAAAATACAAAACACTTATAGTGAAATTACCTGATTCATCCCCGAAAGGGTGATAATCTTTGTGCAAGAAAAATAGTAATTGCCCCAAGGTACTCATCATTTTGTGCCCTCACATGCATTTAGATTCGGATAATATGGCATCATGACTGGAGTCACTGTGTGCTTGGTGATGGCCATATTTTGATTAGTATTTGAGTGTGTACCTCAGTCTATGAGAAAAAAATTTCATCCTATGCTTAGAAACTAGGGAATAGGGAAGGTGTTTGTCATCCCTTAACAAAGGAACTTTTCTTGATGTGCTTTAAAACTCAGTAAAGAGATAACTCCAAAAATAAGAAAAAATATTCATTCCATGACACACAAGTTATTTTCACTCACTGGAAAGTCTCAGAAAAACCTCTGTCAGACAAAATTGCATGTACTTCGAGACAAAACAACAAAAACATGACAAAACATTAGAGGCTTGCATCTAGTCTATTTTAGGTCACTTTTGGTTGCATTATCTCACATGCAGGGAGAAGGCTCATTTTTAGTCATTTTTGCATCACATCTAGGGAGAAAGATCACATGCTTAATATCAAATCTCACATTCAGGGTATCAAAACTCACATCTGGTTAAGCAGAACCTCACATTCAATGTGTCACATATAGGATAGTGGGAACTTGCAAAGTTGTATCTCAGAGAAATTCAGTATATTTAGGTACCCTTTTGGCTCTTTAGTCTGGTCTTGTTGCCTTTTTTGGTCTACCAGTCACTGTTTTAGAATTTTTTCAAAGTCTACCTTGCATGTCCTTTTGGGTTCTCAAAATTGGTCTCGAAACATGTGGTCTACTCACTTTTCAAAACAACTTGATTCCCAGATCACTATCAAGGAATTCTAACCCTCTGATGCTAGAGTCATTTACTTCCATCAAACAAAAACAAATTCCTACTTGGACACACTTACTTGAACAATTTGAGACTTCACTTGACACTATTAGAAACCTTTTGACATAGTTGAGATTCAGCTTCATGGTTAACACAAGCGCAACAAGTATCTTGCTGACAAATTGGAAGTATCTCCTAGATTGCTACAATTTCAACAAGGAGAAACATCTTGTAATCCCTTATTTGACATAGAATCACCCGCAATGGAAGCTCCTAGAAATGAATGGAGCACAACTTTTGAATAATACAATAATGACAAAAAACAAAGACAAGAAGACAGTAGTAGTGAGGAAGAAATTCACATCACTCACCCTTTGTTTGAATCAGATAGTTATGGAGACGTACCTGAGGAAGAGTATAATAGAATCAAACAAAGTTGAAAATTCCAAAGAACATTGGAAAAGATCATTGGTGAAGACAAAGAAAAATACTTTCTACATCTAGCATCCATTGGAGTCAAACTACCTAAATATTATGATGTTGAAGGACTAAATGAAAAAAAGATACCAACCCCTATCTCTATTCTCACCAAGTACTTGACCTTGATGCAAGAAGAACTTGCAACACTCAAACAAGAGAAGGTCAAACTAATGAAGAAATACTCTTTGGACCATATTTGTCCATTTCCTTTTGAGAAGAGTATCCACATGATTCCATTTCCTCCCAATATGGCAAGGCCTAAATATGACAAGTATATGGGAGAGACTGATCCACGTGACCATGTGAGAGAGTTTTGTGCTCTAAGCATAGAGTACATGCATGAATCTACCTACCTAACGAGGCTATTTCTGGGAAGTTTAGGAGGAAATACTATGGAGTGGCTCTCCAAACTCACACATTAGGTTAAATATTTTGAGGAGTTAATACAACATTTTTTCCAACATTACTCCTACAATATACATCATGACATAACGATGATGGACTTATATAACACAAAAAAAAGAACTGGTGATTCCTTTACACACTTTTTACAAAGGTGGAGGAAAATCTTTTCTAGGTATTCAAGAGCTATTACCGAATCAAAAAAGATGGAAAGTTTTATTAACAACTTGATACCTGAATTAAAATATGCTTTGCAAATGCAAGATTCACCTAGCTTTGATAGGATGATAAAAAATGCTATCCGTATTGAAGAGGTCATGGTTAAGAAAGGGGAAATCACACTCCAAAGTGATAGTAAATATACAAACTATAACAACAAGCCTAAGTGGTGGAAACAAAACAAGAATTTTGTTTACGATGGAGTGGTAGATGCATCCAATGCTAATCCTAAACCAACAGTGTTCAATTTAATGAACAACTTGCAAGCAAACATAGAATCCAAGGTAACAACCACAATAACTAAATCAAAAAATGAGAACAACAAGAGTAGACCATGGACTTCTAGACCTCAACAAAAATTCACTCCTTTGGGAGAACCTCTTGAGACAGTTTTGAAGACACTCTTGGACAACAAATTTCTTACAATTCTCGATTGAAAACCATTGGAATCGGAGGTCAAACCAAAATGGAGGGATTATAATTCATATTGTGTCTTTAACAAAAATAAGGGACATAAGACTAATAATTATGTTAATCTTAAACACGTTATACAAGACCTTATTGAAGGAGGCAAGATCAAAGTGGAAAGACACACCACTAATCAAGACCATATGACATTCAAAAACCGTTCCATAACTACGAGAAAGGGGAAGCTTCCAAAGGAAAAGGAAATGAAGTAAATTATGCCTACTCCAATAACGATAATGTGATCAACATGTTGGACATTAAATATGAATCAATCAATGTGATCACTATTAAAGGTGCTAAAGGAACATCCATACAATCAAATGTGATGACTTGAAGTCAAGCACAAGTTGCTATTAAAGGAGCTAGTTCCTCATCAAAACAAGAAAAATCTTCAAAAGTACCTGTTGCCACTATTCCCAAACTAGCAACAACAAGACAAATAGTTACCATTCCTTTAGGAAACTGTAACTTGGTGGATCAATTGCAAAGAACCTCTACTCAAATTTCTATATTTGAGTTACTAAAAATATCCTCAATGCATAGGGAAGTACCTGAACAAGCCCTACATTCTGCAAATGTTCCAAAAGAAATTGATGTAGACAAGTTCCAAGCAATGGTTAATCATATCTTAGCACCACACTATCTCTCTTTTTCAGAAGAAGATGAAAAATCATTAACTCATCCGCATAACCATCTCCTACACATTAAAGTCCTAATTCACAAAGCCCGTGTCAGATGTGTATTGATAGATGGAGGCGCAAGGTTGAACATATGCACTCTCAATCTAATAAAGAAGTTGGGGATTTCAGAACAAACCATTGAATCAAGGAGTAAGATAACTATCAAAGCTTACGATGAAGAAGAAAGGTCATCCAAAGGCCTCATTGTTCTACCAATCAGAATAGGACCAGTTGAAAGAAATGTGATCTTTCAAGTTCTAGATCTACCCTTGGCTTACAACATACTATTAGGGAGACCTTAGATTCATGAAATGCAAGAAATACAATCTACTTACAACCAATGTATCAAATTCCTACATAATGGGGTGGAAGTAACAATTCCTGCAGATGCCAGTTATACTTGCAACAATGTCAAAGTAGATAGTATGGTTCCTCATAATAATGAAGTTCCAAAAGAAACTATACCTAAAAGTACTAAAGACATGGTGATGAGAAGCTTTGGAAAGGCATTAAAACTTGAAGAAACTAGCATGGGAGAATACAAGTTTGATGTGACCCCATCATTGACAGAACTGTTAGAAACACTGAGAGGGGGGGGGTGAATCAGTGTTTGACTGTTTATTCTATTTCAACAACTTTAAACATAAATCAAATATATATCAATTGAAGATTAACACAAGAACACATAACACATGATATGATTACGGGGAAACCTTGATCAGAGGAAAACCCCGGTGGGAATTAGTACCCACACATATTGCACTAGTATAATGAACCTGTTAAAGTTCCTTTGCCCTGTTAGGAGCAGTCTTTAAAATGTGAGTACAATGACTTGGTTAAGGTTCTGACCCTGTTAGGAGTATTTTACAACTAATCCTGTTAGGGGTGAGGACTCACTATCCAAGAAGCTCACTGCTCAGTAGGATGAAGGCTACAAACTCATTGATAATAGATATACACTATATCCAAAAGTGAACTATTGTATGTGACACAATTGTCTGATCAGTTCCGGTTATGCACTGTTGCTCTTATAATATTGAAGAGCTTTATCTCATTATGACATATTATACTGTTCCTCTATATCTTTGCTCTTCATATTCAACCACACTTCTTAATACAACTTTGTATGTCATATATATATATATATATATGTCCAGGCCTGAATAGACACAACTATAAACAAGA
The DNA here is from genome assembly GCA_018584345.1 of Thuja plicata. NCBI lineage: Eukaryota > Viridiplantae > Streptophyta > Pinopsida > Cupressales > Cupressaceae > Thuja > Thuja plicata. The sequence goes on along the minus strand of MU223785.1, from coordinate 189,549 downwards.
CCTTAGTCGGCCTAAGAACAACATTCATAACACTTCCAAATAAATTGGCTTAAGCGTGTTTACAATAATGTTTAATACATGATTAAAAACTTATTACAATAGGTTCTTAGCCTTTACAAAACAAAAGATTACACGCTAATAAAAAAATTGAAGTTGGCATCATACTTTGTTTTCTAGACTGCTAGTGTACTTGTTCTTTCTATAAATTATCCGTATTGACATTCCGTACCATACATGTATAGGGTAATAATAAAAACATATCATAGAGCTTATGTCTGAAGGTGCTTAGTCTGAATCGGTCGTACACATGTGAGCTGGTGCTCTGATCATCTGTATATCTCTGTTCTATCTTGTCTTCTATACTTAGTCAATTTCCACTTCAAAGTTTGCTGTCAAAATTTCATATGACTTTGTTGCCATAATGACAACCCAAAATAAGTCATATACTCCCTGGGACTCAACTTTCCAAAAATCTCCCCCTTTTTCATTAATGGCAACAAAGGAATGTGGCCAAGTTACTCAAAATTGACTAACACCAAAAACTGTATATTATCTTCCTTTAACCTATACTACATCATATTTCTTTTCATATATATATATATATATATGTCTACTCCTCATACATACTTTACTCCCCCTTTGACATTAATGACAAAGGTGTCAAAATTGTAAGTCTCTAGATACTTACTCCATGTTCACATCTGGATAAGCTATCTGTAGATTCTTGATCTCTTGCTGCCAGAATTCCTTTAGTGCATCAATTGTTTGTATATGGGCACATATGGCATATGTAAGCTCTTCCATCTTTGTTAGATCCATGCTGGGTCCTTGATCATAGGTAGAAATAGTTGCATCAATCTGTTTAATGTTCTCATCCAGAACTGCTAAGGAGGGCGCAAGTGCATTTCTTAGTTGAGTCTGCCTGATCCTTATCTTACTGATCTCCATTTTAGCTTTTTCTATCTTGTCTATCTGACCTTGATAGATATTCTTGCATATTTTTATGTCTTGGGATGATGTTTCAACTGATTTTTTTATGTTATCAATGAAGATATCTGCTTCTTCTATCTTTTTGATATGTTCACAGGTGAGTTTGCCTCTGTCCATGCAATTTTCTATAACCTTTCTGCCTTTTGATGCCAACTCTTTCAACATTATCTGACCAATATTTAATGACTTTAAATCTAAGGAAATTTTTTTTATCAGTTCATTCAATCTTTCCTTTTTATACTCATCTTCTGCAATTATAGTAGCTTAGTCTACCAAACTTGTAAAGTGTGCTTTGAAGCTTGTTAGGATGCTATCTACATCATCAACTGACTAAATTTTACCCACTTTCTTGTCTGTAGGCACTAGGTCATTCAGAATGTTCACTGACTCCAAAAAGAGAGGGTTTCTCATAACTTTTTTCTCTTTGGTTTTTCCACGGCTACGACACTGATCTTGATCAAGTCTTCTTCTCCCCATGCATCTAGACTTGCTGAGGCAGGAGTTAAACTTGACAACAATGAAGTTGATGGTTGAATGGATGGGGTGAATATAGTATTCTAACTAGTATCCATACATTCACTTTTTACTGGGATCTCCATGACTGGCGTCTCATTAGTTTGATTATCTTCCTCTTTATTCAAATCTATTGAATCTTTAGAGGGAACTTCATCTTGTTGTAAAGATGTGTCATCAATGCATACCACCTTTGTCTCTTCAGTGCTTACAAATGATTTTTCAACTTTGTCCATGTTGTTGTCAGAAGTGGTCATGGATATCTTGACATCATCAATTACAATAGTTTCTTCTGAATCTTTGGCTACATCAGAAGGTGATGTGATCTTGGGCGCTGAAACCTGTGGACCTATCATATGCACACCTTGAATTACTAGTTCTGTAACCTGTTTGGGAGGAATTGGAGTTGCCTTAGCTATAGGAGTCGTTGAAGGATACATATGTCTATCCAGAAATACCTTCTCAAAAGCTTTCTGAGTCTCTTCACTAACCAAATCATACTCTTTATTCATGATATGAAGTGTTCTAGTTTTGGTTCTGAGATGAGGTTTTACTAAGTCCAACAGTATAGCTTTCTCATAATGAGATAAAATAGGGAGAAGAATATCTAATGTTTCTTCTCTTATCCTCATATCCTCTTCAATTGCTTGCCTTTTTAATATGTCTAGTATGTTCCATACTTTGTCTGATATGACTGTCTTGAGTTCCAATACTGACTTCTTGAACTTAATCATATGAGATATAATCATTGAATGAATTTCTGATTTGTCTATCTCTTGATACTTATCATAGACATTCTTGATAGATTCTAGTATACCTTCATTAACAATTCTATTCTTTAGGACTATTAGACTAGGCCTGAATCCTACCTCAAGAGGGGCTTGTGTGTTCTTTACCTTGTTCCTTGTGGTCCTTGAGGATGGATGACTAGTGGGAACTTGCTTCTTCCTTCTAGTCAACTTGATGGGTACAAAAGGTGGAGAAGATTCTAGATCAATGGTAGTTGATGGCGCAAATGTTCCTTCATCAGATTTCTTTTTCTTCTTCTTAGGCATATCATCATACTTTTCCTTTTTCACTTTTGTGGGAGTTTTCTCAAGTTCTTTAGCTATCTTAGCTTCCCTAGCTCTATCTAGGTCTTCTTGTGTAACACCATGAAATTTTAGGATATTTGAAGTAATCCTTGATGCCTTCCTTTTGTTGTCTATACTGTACAAGACAGAATCAACTTGATTTTTCTTTTCTCTGTAAGTACCCCATCTAGGTTCATTGGTATCCTTGGGTGCAGATAGGAGGATTTGTGCATACCCTTCCAAAACATGTTCTTCAACTTCATATCCGAGAGGGTGAATCCATTTTGTTCTAGGCTCAACTGCCTCCATACAAGTATAGTCAGTCTCCACCATGAAGCATATAGTGTCTTTCTATTTCTCAACTATCTTCTCAGGTATCCTGAACCTCTTTTGCATCTTGATCCTGAATGTTTTGATATCCATGTCCATAGAATCCTTCACACTGCTCTCTGATGTAGTCTTTAGTGAAATTTGTGACATGGTAGGTTTACTTTTGACTAGGTAAAGATTTACAACTTTACCAACTATGTGGAAGTAGAGATAGATGATCAATGATCCAAACCTGAATATCTTACTCTTTTCATGCTTAATAGCTTGAATGTCGTCAATCAATTGAGCAGGCAATATCTCACATAGATTACACTGAGTATTGTCCTTCACCATTTTTATTACTACTAGGAGAGTAGCTGTAGATACACTATTTAATCTACTTGCATGCTGAAATTTGTAGCCTAGTATCATGGTGACCAATTTTATGCCATCTTCCTTAATGAGATCAACTGTCATACCATGCCTATCACTTCTGGATAAACAAGCTTGTTCAACCTGTTTTTTCACATCTTTACCAGTTGGAAGAACTGGTCCTATCTTAGGAAGTCCAGTCATGTCATGAATTAGGTCTACAGTAATACAGACAGGAACTTCACCAATCTAATAGAGGTCATCATGTATCTTGCTCAATAGGATTTTCACCCATTTTGGCTTGTAAAACTCGTGCGCATTAGAGTACTCAAAGATAGGGTTATCAGTGAGATGTGTGTATTCATCCTTGAATGAATAGTTTGGTTTCATCATTGAGGCCATGAGAGTAGCAATATTGTTATTTCCAACCATTTCCTTTTTATAGTATATGTACGCATGAATATCTTCTACATGCACGAATCCTAGCGGAGTCTTAGAAAATGCTCCTTCTACATCATCTAGTATGGACTTGAAGGGATGCTTCTTAAACAAAAATCTTTTCCTTTTAGCAATGTTGAATACAACTGGTGTGGCCATACTTACTTGTTACTTGGATAAATAGGTTTTCACAACAATTTGAAATGACGCGACTGCTAGGATTTCATTTCAACTTGCAATCTGTTCACCAACTGATCAAATCGATACCTTTGAATGTTTGATGCTTAGTACTCTGCAAATTTTATGATCTCAGATGTAAATAATGAGAATAATCAATCAATCCACTGATTTATATAATTTTTTTCTGCATTTAATGTCATACATGCTTTCACTGAGACTTTCAAACTTTATTTAGAATGTAGTATAGAAAATGTGTGAATCCATACTACATTATCTTGTTATCACTGACATGAATTCAAAGGCACATACTTGGAGATGAGTATACCAACCATGCAGGGGTTCAGAGCTAGAATAGCTCCCCCTAACACCATGAGGGTCAACTATACAGAAGTATAAGGTGCGTCCACTGAGGATGCATCTACTACCTTGTTCTCTTCATTAGCTTTCTTTACTTCAACCCAAATTTTATCTGAATTAGCTTTAGCTTGCACAAACTTAACTTGTCGTAATTCTTCAAATAGAGACTTTTTAGGATTTTCTTGTCTTTGTATCCTTGACCTGAAAAACTTTGAGATGTGTCCAGCTTTTCCACATGAGTGATAGATGATAGGAGGTCTGATGTTATTCTTCATCATGCTGCATTGTTTATCTGTGTGTCCATTGTAATTACATATCTGACATGTAATATTTTGCAAGTTTCTTTGAGGTTGATTTCTTTGATTATATTGTGTTGGATTCCTTTGGTTTAGTTGTGACTGATTTCTTTGATTTGTCCTACAATGAATAGCCCTATGACCAAAGTTATTATAGGAGTAACAATAGCCATTAAAAGGTCTTACTTCTTTACAATATCTTGCCAAGTGGCCATGCTTGTTACAAGCATAACAAGTTCTGTTAACTTGCTTGAGTTCATCTTTAGGTGGTTCAGTTTTAGTCTCTGCAATATTCTCCTCTTTCTTTGCTTCTATGGATGCTTCTTGTGTTTTCTTTTTTTGTTGCATTGAATTGATTTCAATTTGAGCTAAATTGTATCCCATACCAGTGGTATCACCTTTCATCTTTTGTGCATAAAGCTGTGATTGAATTAGATCAAAACTTGTGTGTAGTTTATCAATCTTATCTTTTGCTCCTAATAATTCAGCTTCAATTTTATTCTTGATGTTTTCTAACTCCAAGATTTTCATATTAGCTTACATGAGTTCTTCATCTAACTATTTATTTTATTTGTTATTCTCTTCTATAGTTGTTAGGCTATCAGTTAACTGACCATTCAATTCTTCTATCTTATCCTTTAAAGACAAGTTTTCTTTATTCAGTTTCTTGACCATTTTACCCAAATCATTTGTAGAGCAATCTTTCAAATCTTTTCTTAACTTTTTGATAAGCATTTGCGAGCCATCAACTTTTAGTTTAAGTTCCTCATTTTCTTTCTCATATCTGTTTAGATCTTCAAGTGTTGCTTCAAGATTCTTTTTCAGATGTTTTGCTTCTACTGTATCCATGATCTCCTCAAGTGGTTAAATTTTTTTTTCAGAGGACCAGATCTCTGATACCAATTGTTAGAAACACTGAGAGGAGGGGGGGGGGGTGAATCAGTGTTTGACTATTTATTATATTTTAGCAAATTTAAACATAAATCAAATATATATCAATTGAAGCTTAAAACAAGAACACATAGCACATGATATGATTACGAGGAAACCTTGATCAAAGGAAAACCCCGGTGGGAATTAGTGTTGGAAATTTGTGATGCAGGAGCATCCTGGGTGTAAGGGCAATCTTGCATCACCCAAAAATATTTCTGTTTTCTTTTCAATAAGGGCTACCTTGTGCAGAGCTGCTATTTATGGAAACTTGCTATTTTTAGTAA
>MU223785.1:157846-170646 GCA_018584345.1 Thuja plicata | reverse complement strand
ATATAATTAATAGACAAACACTGATTCACCCCCCCCCTCTCAGTGTTTCTAACAATTGGTATCAGAGCTCTGGTCCTCTGAAAGAAAGTTTAACCACTTGAGGAGATCATGGACTCAGTAGAAGCAAAATATTTGAAAAAGAATCTTGAAGCATCTCTTGAAGATCTTGATAGATCTGAAAAAGAAAATTAAGAACTTAGACTGAAATTTGATGGCTCACAAATGCATTTCAAGAAATTGAGAAAAGATTTGAAAGATTGTTCTACTAGTGATTTAGGGAAAATGGTCAAAAAGCTGAATGAAGAGAACATGTCTCTAAAAGATAAAATTGAAAATTTGGATGAACAGCTAACAGACAGTCAAATTTCTATTGAAGAAAAGATCAAAGAAAGAAAACAATTAGAAGATGAACTTTTGCAAGAAAATATGAAAGTCTTGGAATTGGAGAACATAAAGAAAAAGATGGAATCTGAATTAACAAAAGCAAAGGATAAGATTGATAAACTCCACACAAGTTCTGATTCACTTCAATCTCAGCTCCATGCACAAAAGCTAAGAGGTGAGACTACTGGTCTTGGATACAGTATAGCACAAGTTGAAATCAATTCATTGAAAGAAAGAAAGAAAGAACATGAAGCATCTTCAGAAGCAAAGAAAGTTGAAAATGTTGCAGAGATTAAAACAGATCCACCTAAAGGAGAAATCAAGCAAGTTAACAGAAATTGTTATGCATGTAATAAACATGGTCATTTGGAAAGAGATTTCAAAGAGTTAAGACCTTCCAATGGTTATTGTTACTCCTGTAATAAGTTTAGTCACAGGACTATACATTGCAGAACAAATCAAAGAAATCAGTCACAACAGAATCAGAGAAAAATGAATCAAAGCAATCAGAGAAATCAGCCTCAAATAAATTTGTAGAACATTACATTTCAAATATGTAACTACAATAGACACACAACAAAGTAGTGCATCATGATGAACAAAAACATCAGACCTCCTATCATTTTTCACACATGTGGAAAGGCTGGACACATCTCAAGGTTCTGTAGATCCAGAACTCAAAAACAAGAGGATCCTAAGAAATGACTATTTGAAGAAGGAGAAGTCAAGTTTGTTCAAGCAAAATATGATTCAAGAAAAATTTGGGTTGAAGTAAAGAAGGAAAATGCAAAGAACAAAGTAGTTGTTGCATCCACAGTGGACACATCCTCTATTTCTGGTTGAATAGACCTTCTTGGTCTTAGGGGGAGCTATTCTAGCTCAGAACCCCTGCACGGCTATTATACTCACATCTGAGTATGTTCCTATGGATTCATGCTTAAGATCACATGATATAGTAGTATGCATACACGCATTGTTTATAATGCATTCAGAACAAAGTTTGAAACTCTCTGTGAAAACTGCATATGGTTGCAAACATTAAAGCAGTAACCTTTATAAAAAGATGTAAATGTTCGATCTTCTTCACATTTACATTCAAGATTACAAAATTTGGAGAGCATAGGAGAACTGAGCATCAAAGAATGAAAGCAAAATAGATTTGGTGGTTAAGTAAATGGATAAGAAGTTGAAATGGAACCCTAGCAGTCGCATCATTTTGAATTATCATGAAACCCTACTTAATCAATTTCCAAGTAAGTATGGAAACCCTATTTTTTTTTGACACTACTGAGAGGAATATATTTGTCTTTAAGAAACATCCATTCAAGTCCATTCTAGATGATGTTGAAGGAGCATTCTCCCAAAATCCACTCAGAGTCATGTATGTGGAAGATATTCGCGCATACATCTACTGCAAGAAGGAAATAGTAGGAGACCACAACATAGCTACTCTTATGGGATCCATGATGAAACCAGACTACTCATTCAAGGATGAATTCACGCATCTAACTGATAACCCTATATTTGAGTACTCCAATGCACATGAGTTTTATGAGCCAGAATGGGTGAAGATATTACTAAGCAGAATACATGATGATCCTTTCTGGATTGTTGAGGTTCTTGTCTGCATCACCTTTAACCTAATCCATGAATTAACTAGACTTCCTAAGACTAGACCAGTTCTTCCTACTGGCAAGGATGTCAAGAAGCAAGTTGAACAAGTTTGTTTATCAAGAAGTGACAAGCGCAGTATGACAGTTGATCCTATCAAGGAAGATGATATAAAGCTTCTAACTATGATACTTGGTTACAAGTTCCAGCATGCAAGTAGACTAAATAGTGTATCAGTAACCATAGTTCTAGCAACAATAAGGATGGTGAAGGATAACACTCAGTATAATCTATGTGAGATATTGTGCACTCAATTAATTGACAACATTCGAGTTATCAAGCATGACAAGAACAAGACATTCAGGTTTGGGTCTCTGATTATTTACTTGTACTTCCACATTGTTGGTAAGGTTGCAAATCTTTACCTAGATAGAAGAAAAACTACAATGTCTTAGATTTCAATTAAAGCCACATCAGAGATCAGTGCAAAAGATTCCATGGACATGGATATTAAAACATTCAAAATCAAAATGCAGAAAAGGTTTAGATTATCTGAGAAGATAGCTGATAAATATAAGGAGACCATATGTTTCATGGTAGAAATAGATTGCACTTGTATGGAGGCAGTTGAACCTAGAACCAAATGGATTCACCCACTTGGTTATGAAGTGGAGGAACATGTGTTAGAAGGATATGAACAAGTTCTCTTATCTGCGCCCAAAGATCCTAATGAGCCCAGGTGGGGCACTTACAGAGAGAAGACTAATGCAGTTGATTCTATATTATATAGTGCTGACAACAAAAGAAAGGCATCCAAAATTACATCTAGCATCCTAAGAGTTCATGGAATCGCTCAAGAAGACTTAGATAAAGCCAAGGAAGCTAAGATTGCAAAAGAACTTGAGAAGACTGATGACATCCAGAAGAAGAAGAAAGTAAAGAGCACCTCTACACCCTCTACCACCATTGACCTAGACTCATCTCCACCTTCTATACCAAGAAAGAAGTCTAGAGGAAGAAATCATGCGCCCATAGGTCACTCATCCTCAAGAACTACATAGAGCATAGTAAGAAATACTCAAGCTCCTCCTGAGGTAGGATTCAGACCTAGTCTAAATGTCTTAAAGAACTAGATTGTTAATGCAGGTAGACTAGACACACTTGCTAAGGTTTATGACAAGTATCAAGAGATAGATAAATATAAGATACATTCTATGATCATCTCTCATATGATTAAGTTTAAGAAATTAGTTCTAGAACTCAAGACAGTGATACCTAACAAGTTATGGAACATACTAGAAATAATGAAGAGACATGCAATTAAGGAAGATATGAGGATAAGAGAAGAAACATTAGATAATCTTCTCCCTATATACTCACATGATGAGAAGGCAATTCTGTTAGATATGTTGAAGCCTCATCTAAGAACTAAGACAAGAACACTTCATATTATGAACAAGGAATATGAGTTAGTTGGGAAAGAGACAGAAAAATCTTTTGCACAACTGTTTATGGATAGACACATGTATCCATCAACAATGCCTACAACAAAGGTAACTCCAGCTCCTCCCAAATAGGTTACAGAACCAGTGATTCAAAATGCACCTATGACAGGTCCACAGGTTTCAGCACCCTCAATGTTAATAACTTCTGATACAGCAAAAGAGTCAGAAGATACTATAGTGGTTGATAATACCAAGATATCCATCAAAGAATCTAAAAATGACATGGGCAAAGTTGATAAAGATTTTGTAAGCACTGAAGAGATGTGCACTGATGATACATCTATGCAACAAGATGAAGTTCCATCCAATGATCCAATAGACTTGAATAAAGAGAAAGATACTCAAGATAATGAGACACCAGCCAAGGAGATACTAGTAAAGAGTGAATGCATGGATACCAGTCAAAATACTATATTCACTCCATCCACTTTACCATCTACTTCATCGTTGTCAAGGTTAACTCCTGACTTAGCAAGTCTATATGCGTGGGGAGAAGAGGACTTAATGAAGATCAGAGTTCTAGCTATGGAAAAGGCCAAATAAAAATAGGTTATGAGGAACTCTCTCTTCTTGGAATTAGTAAACATCTTGAATGATCTAGTGCTTGCAGACAAGAAAGTAGCCAAAATTCAATCAGTTGAAGATGTCAACAACATTCTAACAAGATTCAAAGCACACTTTACAGACCTAGTAGACTCTGCTACTAGAATTGTAGAAGATGCGTATAAAAAGGAGAGATTGAATGAATTGGCAAAGAATTTTACATTAGAATTAAAATCTTTAAAGATTGGGAAATCGATATTGAAAGAATTGGCAGCTAAAGGTAAGAAGGTTATAGAAAACTACATGGACAGAGTGAAGTTCACCTCTGAACATATCAAAAAGATAGAAGAGGCAGAGATCATGGTGGACAGTATTAGAAAATCAGTTGAGTCATCCAAACAATACATGAAAATCTGTAACAATATTTATCAAGGTCAATTGGACAAGATTGAAAAATCTAAGTTGGAGATCAGTAAGATAAGAGTCAGACAAACTCAATTGAGAAATGCACTTGTGCCCTCTCTAGCAGTTCTGAATGAGAATATCAAACAGATTGATGCCACCATTGTGACATATGATCAAGGTCCCTACATAGATTTGATAAAGATGGAGAAGCTGACATATGCCTTATGCGTGCATCTTCAGACAATTGATGCAATGAAAGTATTCTGGCAGAAAGAGATCCATCTCTTCAAATTGTGTACCCAGATGTTTACATGGAGTAAGTATCTAGAGACTTACAAGTTTTGGACACCTTTTTCATTAATGTCAAAGGGGGAGTAATGTATATAGAGAATGTGTGTATATAGAGAATGTGTATATATGGGGAACAATATATATATATGTTAAAAGATGCAATGATTTTGTGTGTTAAGTCATTTTGAGAAACTTGGCCACATCCCTTTGTTGCCATTGATGACAAAGGGGGAGATTGTTGGCAAGTTGACTCCTAGAGAATAAATGACTTATTTTGTGTTGTCATTATGGAAAAAAAGTCATATTAAGTTTTTGTCAAAGATAACTTAGAAGATAAAATGACTAAGTATGGAAAATAGGACAGACAAAGTTATACAGCGATCAACACATCAGCGCACCTGTGAGAGATTGAATCAGAGTATGTGTGTTCAGATATATGTTCTATGTGATGTATACATACTAAGTCCAGACACATGTGATACAGAATGATAGTACAGAGAAGATACAAGAAGAACAATACTACTACAGTTCTGGAAACATAGCTTGTAGCTGACTTCAGTTTTTGGATCAACATAAATTATTTTGTTGTGTAAAGGCCAAGCGCCTTTGATTATATGTTTTTAATAATGTCTTTAGTATTTTTTTAAACACGCTTAATCCAATTTTTTTGGAAGTGTTGTGTATTATGTTTTTAGGGCCAACTATAGTCTTGTTTTGAGTCGCGTCTATTTAGACATGAACATATAAATATTTAATGTAAATGTATATTACAAGTGTCGAAGAAAATGTATAAGAAAGATATAGAAGAGAAGTATAGTGAAGTCAGTATGAGATAAATCTCTTTAAGAGAGTAAGAGCATCAATGCATAAACAGAATTGATCAGACAACAGTGTCATTATAGCAATTCATTTTTGATATAGTGTATATCAACTATCAGAAGGTTGTAGCCTTCATCTTATTAGGTAGTGAGCTTAGGCTATGAGCCATATACCTTTAACAGGGTTTTTTAATAGACTCCTAACAAGGTCATTTTACTTGGATTGTAAAGATAGCTCCTAACAGGGCAAAGGAAATTTAACAGGTTCATTATACTAGTGCGATATTTGTGGGTACTAATTCCCACTGGGGTTATCCTCTGATCAAGGTTTCCCTGTAAATATATCATGTGTTATGAGTTCTTGTGTTAAGCTTCATTGAATGTATGTTTGATTTATGTTTAAAGTGCTGAAATATAATTAATAGACAAACACTGATTCATCCCCCCTCTCAGTGTTTCTAACATTATCCTCTCTAGCTTTTGATACCCCTGAGTACCAAGTAATTTATTCTTTAAATGCCCAAGACCAATCCCGGTACACCAAAATCATTACCTTTCTAACTGACCAAACTCTACCCAATGACCTATCAAGGAATGAAAAATGAGCCTTAATTAGGATAACATCATGTTATGTCCTCATTACTAATAACTTATGTAGAAAAGGTCTCGACAATACACTTCTTAGGTGTTTAGAACAAGAAGAGTCAGAATGCACATTAAAAGAGGTTCACGAAGGTGTATGTGGATCACACTTGAATGAATTTTTTGTTAGCTAAAAAACTACTAAGAGTTGGCTATTATTGGCCCAGGATGGAAAAAGATGTTGTTCTATTTTCAAAAACATGTCACAAATGCCAAACACATGGAAATCTCATCCATGCTCCTGCTAGAGAATTCATACCATTTATAACACATTGACCATTTCAACAATGGGCCTTTGATTTCATTGGAAAACTATATCCTAATTCTTCAAGTGGACAAAAATACATCATTAAGGCCTATGAGTATTTCACTAAGTGGTTCAAAGTTGTGCCACTAATCAAAGCCACTGGAAAATAGGTGGCTATGTTTATCTTGAACTACATTATTTGTAGGTACGGGATACCCTCTTCTATTGTAACAGACAATGTGGATCAATTTAGAAACCAAGAAATCAAATACCTTTGCACACAGTTTCACATTACTCAGCATTGTTCTTCAATCTATTATCCTCAAGGTAATGGATAAGCTGAGGCATCTAACAAGAACATTCTTAAATCTTACACAGAACTGTGAGTAAGTCTGGTAGAGACCAACATTTGCAACTAAATCCGACACGTTGGGCCTACAGAACAAGTATTAGAACACCAACTGGAGCCATGCCATTTTCTCTAGTCTATGGCGCAGAAGCAGTGTTACCTATTGAGATAGAAATTCCATCTTTGCGGGTCTCTCTAAGGTCTTGTTACTGATAAACAATACTGCATTGATAGGGTGAATACACTAGAATTACTTGATGAGCGTAGACAACAAGCATTTGATCACCTGAAAGTGTACCAAAAATGCATGTCAAAAGGGTACAATAAAAACAACCATGATAATTTCAAGTGGGGATCTCTTTCTCAAAGAAAATCCTAAGAACCAGCCAAATAGAGATCAAAAAGGAAAATTTGAACCCAACTAGCTGGGACCTTATGTCATTACTGTAAAATTTGGGACTGGAGCTTATCAATTAGCTACACCTGAGGGATATTTTCTTCTTGATCCCTTCAATACTCTACATTTGAAGTGGTTCTACACTTGATATCTGGCTAGGAGAGCCTGTGAAGTGGAAATTCTTAGAAAACACCAAAAAAATCAAAAAATTAAACCTGAAGAAATCCAAAAATAGTGAAAAAGTCCTGAAAAAAGGTATCCTTGGTGAAAACCTGGCAAATAGGCGCCTTGATACTCCAAAAAAAATAAAAAAATAAAAAAGAACAAAAAAATTTGAAAAAGAGAAAAGTGCCTTGATTAAAACCTGGCAAACAGGCATCTTGGTAGAAAAAAATAAAAAAGCTTTGTCGAGTGGTGAAAACCTGGCAAATAGGTGTCACTCAAACTCTATTCTCTATCTATCAATGCATTGATGATACTAATCCTTCATAATCACACATGTGCTATTGGTTGACTCTGATTCCTTACAAATGTCCTATCCTTGCTTGGGATTTGTTTGCATTTGCATCTTAGGAATAGTCATTCTGCATTGGGGGCATCTTTGCTAGCATTTTAGTTTGCGTTTGCTACGTTGTCCTAGGTTCCTTTCTAGGATCTTTGTCTCTCAAAATAGTATTTCTCAATACTTGCATCAAAACATTACTTTCAAAAACAAAGGTGTCTCTTCAACACCACCTACCTGTAACAGACATCATACTAGTGTTTCTCAACACTTTAATCAAGAACTTTAAATGATCTAGTGTTTCTCAATACTTTAATCATGTACTTTAAAAGAACTAGTGTTTTTCAACACTTTAATAAAAAATGTACTAGCATTTTTCAACACTTTAATCAACCAGTGTTCCTAAAAACTACATTGGATTGCAATTGATAACAACATTAATCTCATATACTCAAACATGCAAAACATATTGCGTAACTCCAAATTCTGATTGATGAATCTCTATTGCACTTGAAAAAAGAATTTGCAGTATTTCTCAATACTACTTAAACACATAGTCTGATCTTGGTTTGATTATGACTCTTTTATGTTCTCATGATGTGTCATACTAGGGGCATCTAAGTGGTTATAAATTTTCTTTGATTGATTATCAATTGGTGATTTTTCTATCTTCTGAGTTACTCCATGACGTCTATTCAAAGACAAAGAGTCACAAGGATAGGGGGCATAACATTTTCTTGATTTTTTGTGTATGGTGATTGTTTCAATGATCCTAAAAATTTCACCTAACTTGGATGTTTATGGTAAGGGCTTCCAACATGAGTGGATAGCCACATATAGCTCGATCCTCGTTATGTGTAAACTACGATGAGGTTGAAATAATTTCCTTGTCTATTTTCTAAATCAGATTCTCACTATGGTGTACAACACATGATGTACCCAAGAATATGAATTTTCTAGGTCATTACGGGTCATATATCTTACATTACACTTGAACAAAACCTAATTTTAAAATCAAAAGGAGATAACTAACTTGTTGTCCTAGATTTGGTGCCTTGATACTGTTATGCCACGCATACTCGTCCCTACAGTTTGTTGAAAAAATTTTGGGTCCCCCTTTTTTCTTTTGGTTCTTCCTTTGTTTCTATTTGGTCTTCTTTGTTTTTCTCTGGCTTTTGCCTCCACGTGGCCATTGTTGTGTTCCCTTTTGGTCTTCCTTGCTCCGAGGCCTAGTCTTGAAGTGTTTTGTTTCTTTATGTCGGCAGGATTCTAGACTCCAGGATTCTTGTGCCATTGCTCCCTCTTTAACTAGAGGGTATGATCGCGTGAGATTCCCCAGGCCCAGAGTTCGGAGGTTTGCTTCTTTTTTTAGGGCTTCCAGAAGGAAGTGGTACATTTTCACCTGAAGAGTATAAATTGAACTTCACTTATCATTGTTACTCTTACCGTGAACAAATTTCCCTTGAAGTGATTAAGAGCAATTTGTACAAATTCACAGAGAGCTAAGTGCAAATTTCTTTGAGAGTTAACAGTGATTAAGTGTTCTTCAAGGTATTCTTTGGGTTCTCAACGTGTTTTTGGCATGTTGAAGCTATCCATTTGCAGAGAACCTCCCTTGCCCTTCCTCCTACATCCTCTGGTTTTTTGGTAGGTCTGTCCTACCCTTTTCTCCTTTTTTTCTTTTCTTTTTTCTTTGTTCTTTCATTTCTCATTTTCTTTTGCTTTGTTTTCTTTTTGTGTTTGGGTCTTCGTCGTTGCCTCCCATTGGTGGGAAGGTTGTCCACCTTCTATGCATTGTTTGTTTCTATACATTTTGTAGATAATGTAGATAATATGTTAATAGTTGTAATTATTTGTAAATATTTGTAAGCTTTTGTAAATAGTTGTAAATGAGTTAGTATTTGGTCAATGACAGTTGCAAATTGGTTGGTTCTTCGGCCTTCTATGTAAATAGCATTCTTAGGGTAGTTTCTATGTTTAGTCTGTATATCCTATCAAGTTTAACCCATCCTGTGGTGATCTCACCGCTCCCTCTGTGTTGTTGAATCCAATTCGAGCTCACCCACCTGGTTTTTTTTGTTGGACTCAAACTCGGCACCTCACCTATTCAAGTTGTAGCCTTTCTCTCTCCTCCCATCACTTCAGCATTGATGGCAAGATTAAATTACCCACACATGAGAATTTAAAAGAGTCACAAGTGGCATTCATTCCATCTGTGTTGAGACAAATTTCACCTTAAATTTTATTACTCTGTTTATTGCATGACCATGTGAGAACCCATGTTAGACAAGTATGGCTTATTGCCTGGTCACTTTAATAACAGCTAGTTTCTCCTGAACTCTGGGTTCCACGTAGTCCCACGACCTTCATCACATTTTTTGCATGGACCAAAACCCCTGGGATACCCAAGTATTGATCAAATTCAAAGTAATCTATTGTTTATTACATTTCTGGGATTTGATGCAAGCTAACGTATTTTTGAGGACAGGTACGAAAGGGTGATGAAATCTCTGAAACCTGGAAATTTATTATATTTAATTACTTGTATTAACAGTTGTCCAGTCTTGCAGGCTATCAAAAATTCATCAATCAATATGTCTGAGGTAGCTTCCCCTCCCAGAAGTCTGGAACTCCCGACCACCTCAACGAGAGTGACCACCAAGACAATGGCCGAGAAAGCACTAGAGAAGCTCCCGCTCATGTCCAAATATCCAAAGGATGACATCCTCATGGGATCCAAGGTGGATTCTAAGTTACAAATGATCACCAACACAGAGGTCAGACCATCAGAAAAATTACAGGGCATAGTAAGAACAATGTTCACTCAGTGTTTCGCCATAGATAGTATGACGAAGAACGTGGCCACCTCCGGCATCATCAAAGCCGCGTGCTTCCCTTACTCTAAGTAGGCCCTAGAGTTGATCCTAACTCTGGACAAACATTACAACACAACCATTCAGGTCGTTATACTTTCTTCTCCCCTTCCAATGGGCTACCCAATGCCCCTAGTATCTCTCGGTGCTGCTACTCTAGCTTCGGGACTGGGGATCCCCTAGTTTTCTAATTCTATTGTCATCTCCCAGGCCACATTGCTACAAGAGTTCAATAATGTACAATAGGCTGTGAGGAAGCACCTCAACACTGAATGACTGAAGAATCTGAGGAGGGACTACAAGAAGATGAAGTTGGAGATCCCCCACATAGATTTCAAAGAAAGAATACAAGAAGGGATCATATTTCTATGTCGGGTCTTGAGGGAATTACATGCCCAGGATTTATGAGCCTGGATGTATTACTTTTTATACAACATCACCACCAATGGGAAAAATTTTGACTGGGAAACCATTGTTTCCAATCATGTTGATTTTTAGTTGAACAAGGTCAGCGAGACATCGAAGTTCTACATGACTTTGTATGTTCTATGGGCACTGGCATAGCAGAGACCTAGAATTCGGTGTTTAGTTACAATGTGCATCCTTGGGACCAGACCCGGCCAAAGTGCGCCTTGGGAATATTTTCCCCAAATTCAATGGGAAGCTAGCTTCCCCAATTTTTGTCGATTAAATGATACCTTTGTTTACTACAAAATTTTGATACCATCTTAGGATGCTGACTACTGACTGTCAAAGGAGGCTATGGCCTTGGTGAGTTCATATGGAAATTATTTTATTCAATTTTACCAGCATTCTTATATTTGGGTGACTGGGTTGTCCGACAAGCCCTACCTATTACCTAAGCATTGTGGGGTAGGATTATTTTGATGGAGTATTGCAGGAAAATCCTAGAGCTCCATGCATTATATGGAGTCAATAAAGTTAGCTCCAACCCTTTCCCGATCACTTGCGGGAATTACTCTTGCAGCCTTGTAGCGGCCAAAGAGGCCAATAATGATTTAAAAAGTCTGGGGCTAGAAGAATTCTATCTAGCATAGAACATTTTTGACCCGCTCGGAAAAATAAACACAACATTACCCTGGGTGCCAACGCCCCATGAGCCTCACTTGGAGGGATTTTGAACAGATTGCCAAGATGACTTCGATGTCCGAGGTCAAAAGTATGAAAGGATGACAAAACGAATGATGAAGCGCCTCGACCTTCAGACCTTTCCAAAGGAATTTTCAGATAATGGGACCTTGGAGGACCCATCATACAAATTATAGGGGATTGATAAGATGGATCTCCCTTTGGTGGATTGGGACGCCCTAGAATTTTTGACAATAGAGGACTTCACCCAAGGAATCGTGCAACATACTCATGAGTATTTTGCACAAGTATGCAGGAAAAGCACCCGCCGAGAGGGTCCAAGATTGCAGGGGTCCACTTTGGCCTCCGGAACATCCAGACATGGCATTGATAAGGGGAAAGCAAAGGAGAGCACCCCAGGCCAGGTCCTATCCTTACTTACAACACTAATAATAGAACAACTCCACACCCAACTCAAGTCATCCCAACAGCTGGGCGAAACAATCATCACAAGGCTTTCTCTTGGTCTCCCAGTCACTCTAGTGGGATTCGCCCTTCCTACATGCTCACCATCACTTGCAACATGTATGAGCCAGGTGGTAAATACAAAGGATGAGAGTGTAGCTATTATGGATGTCAGGGTCCGGCTGCAAACAAGAAGAAAGAAACCAAGGGAGGATAATCCTCCACCAAGCACATATGCAAGCCTTGAAACATTGGGAAATATTCCTGTGGAGCTTGTCCCTTCCTTCCTTGAAGCAGAAGATCATCTGGAGGCCTCCCCTCCCCACGACATTTTTGATGACATCTTCTAGACCGGCGATCTAGTAAACCTACAGGAAGATGTGGAGAGGTCCGTAGAAGAGATCTCCATATAAGGGGCAAAAAATATCCCTAGGGAGGGAGAAAGGAAAGAATAATAAATTGCCCTGGAAGAAGAAGCCTAGGAGAAAGAACAAGAGAACACACCAAGTGTGGAAGAAACATCGGTCCCAGGGATCAAGATAGAATGAAGGAAAACACAGGATGAGCAGTCGACTATGGCTGGGGAAACTAGACCTTTGAGAGAAACTGTACCCCATTTTTCACTCTCCAAATGCCTTTAGTTACCCTGGGTGATCAAGTACCCCAGAATGTGACATTT
>MU223785.1:92549-157796 GCA_018584345.1 Thuja plicata | reverse complement strand
ACACAGGATGAGCAGTCGACTATGGCTGGGGAAACTAGACCTTTGAGAGAAACTGTACCCCATTTTTCACTCTCCAAATGCCTTTAGTTACCCTGGGTGATCAAGTACCCCAGAATGTGACATTTGGAAAGGTAGTCTTTGCAGCACAATAGTTAGATCTAGGCCAGAAACCTTCGCCCCCTCCAAAAAATATGGCCTTAGAGGAGAATGTCTTGACAGATAATGACAAAGGAAACCAGAAGTAGCATGAGATGGGGGAGAACCCTAGGAAAATGAATACAGATGCTACAGGTGCCAGGGAAGGCAAGGTCCCCAACACTAAAGATAAAAATCATTAAGGTGGGAGAAATAGGGAATCACTAGAGTGGAGGAAAGGAGTCCATAGAGACTACAAATGCTGAAGAAGTGCGACCAGCCCCCAAGAGAAACCCCAATATCCAGGACCTAGCCATAAGACTACCCCCACCCCCATAGTGGCTAATAGAGTCAATAAAAAGCAAGGCCCTAGCAGCAGTGAGAGCTCCCCTCTCTCTTGCTGAAATGATGGCACAAAACCAAGAGGCTCAGAAGCCCAAGACTGCCCAGACCCTCCATACCCTTTGGACCAGTCCAAGAGGAAATACCGTCATGGTGGTAGTGACACCTCTCCTAGATGTAGAAGAGGCAGTAGTAGGGGGTGTGGAATATACAATCAGAGAAGTTCCTCTAGGGAGGAGAGACAAATAGGGAGAATTAGACCTGTTAAAAGAGGTTAGTCAGGCAATTGAGGCCCAATATGACAAACAAGCCTAGAAACTGAAGGAGGCAAGACAAGAAAATTAAAACCTCCTCAGGCTTCTTATAGAATTGACATAGCCTTTAACTGTGATTCCTCCGGAGGCCTCCACCTCTGGAACACCACTCCCATAGGGTGGCATTGACGCGCTGAGAACCACAAAGAAGAAAGTACAAGGTGTTGATGATAGGGTGATAGAATAGATAGGATCCATAAGGCACTTCCTAACAACTAGCCTCCTAGACCTCCACCAAGATAGAAAAATCTTGGGCCTGGTGAATGATGTTGTTTCCCAGGGGGAGAGGGAGATAGAAAAGTACGAAGAATGGAGTGATGAGATGGAAGAAATAATGAACATTAGGGAGGACATTGTCACAGAGATAATAATTTTGGGGGATGAACATTTCATGTTCCTCTAGGTCCAAAACTCTAGACTTGGTCTCAAAATAGAGATGAGAAAGCATATGGTAACGACCTTGAAGGATAAACTCCCAGCAATTTAGAATTGTTTAAATTCATATGTGACGTTTGTCACAAGGGTTTCTATAGTCGATCCCTTAAGCACCGAGACATGCGCTCCAATGGATTTTTTTGTGAGAAAATTTGATGAAATAATGGAGTCACAATTCTAGACTACCAAAGATTTTTATGGAGCGAAGATGTTACGTCATTCTTGCATGGTGCTCGGGACCCACGATGCAGCAAAGATTGGGGTAGATTTTAGAGAAGGTGCCCTTGATTTGTGCAAATAGTTGGAGGTGGCCAAAGAGCACCAAGATTGTATAAAAGAGATAGATGAAGAAGGAATCCTCTAGATCTTGGAGGCATCCAAAATAGTATAAGGAAATAAAGTCTTCTGGTATCCCAAGATTTTCTCCAGTAGGGCAAAGTTTTGCAATTTTGTTATTCTTTGAGCGTAAGCTCCCAGACTCCAAAATTATGGGTCCAAGTTTTGTATTCATTCATAGTGATCTGCATCAAGGTTTCTCAGATTCAACCGATCAGTGTCAAGTAGTTAATAGGGGTCAGAATGTAGGTGATCCAACAAATGACATTACAGGCGGAAGGGATGGTTCTGAGAGACGTCTTCTTATTCCCCCAAGGTGTCGCTCCCACATTAATTACCTTGTGCGCATTGAAGAGAGGGAGCCACAATTTTCATTAATGAGGCATGTAGCCTAGGTTACCGGGATAGGGAAATTTCTTCCATAAGTACCTCGACTCTCTTCTCTAGGCTGATTCTTCTAGATTTCTCCCCTATCTTCTTCTTCTGCCTTGTTAGACCTTTATACATCTCGAGGTGATTATAAGTGGTGTAGGTAGTATCAGCCACGAATAATGTATTATATTTAGCAAGTGTACAGGTAGATTAGGTCAAGTTTTAGGTCAAGTTTGTGTATAAATAAGAAGTCTGACGCCATAACAAGGGTTGCCAAAATTGATGATTTTGCAGTCCAACAGTAATAGAAGCATAATATTTTTGAGTTCATTGCAAATAGCATTTTACTTTTAGTTGTTCTTAGTATCTCAATGCTCAGTTATTCTCAGTAGCTTAGAATGCTCCTTTGGAGCCATGAATGTGCTCACTAGTGATGTTGGAACATTTTCTAGATAATAAAAGAAGCAAGAACATCTTGTGGTCATGTGTTGTTTTTTTTTTTTTTTTTTATCTTTGAAGTTAGAAAACATCCTTTGCGCAATATGTTTTCTTATGTCCTTTGCTCCTATGGTTTAGTTTCAATTAATGATATTATCTCCCTTTTCTATTGAATGCATATGAATCACTGGTTCGTTATGTATTTGGTATTTAGTGTAGTTTTCTTACATTGGAGCATTGTTTGATGTTGGAATATATATTGCATAACTATAGGTAGAAATATACATCTAAGCTTGGTCTATCTTTTGAGCTTTCTTTGATAATCCAAATGCTTGCAGGAAACCCCATCCCTTTTAAAATCCCCAAAAACATGAGTAAAAACCAGCTATCCCCTCAAACAACAGTCACTTTCCCAACTTAGCTCCCCTGCACCATCGAGACCCAACTACCAGGTGCTTGAAGGCTAGGAGAATTTGTTCTCCGGTAAACCTTTATAGGCCTAGTTGGCCGGTACCCCGGTGACAACTTATCTCTCTTGGAGGAGCCAGTCACAAAGTCTCATAAATAGAAACTGGTACTAGAAGGAGGGCATGAGCTCATCTCCCTCGGAAGATTTTGATTTTACACCGCCTAAGGTTTCCCCAAGTAGTGGTTTTAGGAACCAAGATTTTCGCGGGATAGGGTCATTTTCACCCTTACACTTTGAAAGAATCCTCCAATCAACCCTGAATCCTAGAGAGTTTGTAGAACTCATACCTCCTATCTAAAAGAAAAAGACCAAACAAAGGAGACAACCAGCCAATTTCATCTGGGGATTTTCTACACACCAGAATACCCAAATCCCTTCGATAATCTTGGTGACTAACATCCAACCAAGCCAAAACCAAATAGTCCCAATGGCTACCTACTTTGGTAATACCAGGTCCCCAATAGGGCAGTTCCCTGGTGCTACTAACGATCTTCCTCCGCATCCAGAGAAGATTTTCCCCAAATTTGAGCATCTAGGCCCCTGAATTGCAGAAGAACATCTTCAGGCCTATAAAGATGCCACAAATAGACATCGGATACAACATCAAGACATTGTAACCTAGATGTTTCCTCTATCTTTAGGATAGAATGAGATGAACTGGTACCTAAAATTTCCTGCCAACTCCATTAATAGCTGGCAGGATATGGAAGATGCCTTTCTGGTGGCCTTTAGCATTCACATGGACCCAACTTGGTCCCACAGCTAGTTTATTTCCATCAAGAAGGAACCGAATGAGCCTCTCACTACATTCAACCATCGGTTCCAACGTGCTTTGAAGTGATGCACTGGCCCTTTCAACCCATCCATTGATGTGACCATTCAGACATACCTAAACACCATGGACCCTATTGTTTCTACTCTCCTATAGAGAACTACCACAACAAATGACCAAGATACTCTAGCAAAATTTTACAACTTAGCCCTGGAGTTGTCCCGTGGTTTGAGCAAGGTTCCCAATGGGATTGGACAAAGCTTACCCTTTAATATGTTTCCTGGTAGAACTCCTTACCCTGGGGGATACAACCCCAATCTAGCAATGGGTGCCCCAACAATGGCCATGGGCCCATCACTGATAGACCAACAGGCCCAGTACGTTTACCCATCTCAAGCCTAGACAATTATGGGTCTGGAATACATTCCCTTGAACCAGCCACAACAAATGCAACAACCTTTGACACAATCCCCTGGAGTACCTTTCTTCCAATCATCTATGGCCAGAGGATTATCATCCTGGACTCTGGGAGCTGCTGCCGCTTTCCCAAGTAATCCACCACAACAGTCGTCACACTGTGACACCACTACCCAGTTGTCCATCAAGGTTGAATCACTCTGAAAATTGGTGTCCTCCTTGACCATGGATATGGGAAAACTGAAGGTGGGGCCTTCCGCACCCCATAACCCCAATTCCCAAAGAGGGAATTTTTTCTTCGGCCAACGGAATGCCAATTCTAGAGGTTGAAACTACCACAATAGGCCTTGGCCCAACCAACAACAATGGAACAATAACGTGAATACCAGAGGTCCCCCTCCAAATCAAGCTACCACTGAGGGTGGTGCTAGACCTAGTCATTCTGTGAAGCTCACAAAATTCCACCCCCTAACCACATGGTGTAGATTGCATGACACTGGCTCACATTCCAAGGTGAAATGTGACACACTAGAGAAGATCATCCAGATCTCCCAGTCGGACAGAGAACAACCTACTGATCCAAATCCCCCAAAATCTTCCTCATTAGATCCCCCTCACACTACCTTCACATGTGAGACCATCTTCTTTAGGACAGATGAAGAAGACAAAGAAGAGCCTGAGTTACAGGGGTTCTTTGACGAATCCATCCTGACCTTTGAGGCCAACGCATTTACCAACCCATGGACTCCCTACAATGCTCAGATTCAGGCTGGAAAAGGGCCATCTGACACATCAATTCCTCCCAAAAACACCAACCCCCAAGAAAACACAAAGGATCATTCCCTCCCACCAAAAGGACATAGCCCTAACCATACTAGGGATCTAGCCAGAGGGAGCCAACTTTACCAGGGGGACGGTTTGACATCACTAAGGCATTAGAAAGCACTACCACCTCCATGACCTTGATGGAGGTTTTGCTAAATTTTCACGAGCAGAAGAAACCCTCTTACAGCTCTTGGGAAACCCAGAAGTCATCAGTCATCTTCCAAAGGCTATCACCTTCAATGATGCCAACTTAACTATATTCTGAGGAAATACAGAGGATCCTCCCTTCTTGCTAGTCTTGAAAATTCAAGGGAAGAACCTGTACAACTACCTTGTTGATTTTGGTGCTTTGGGCAACGTCATGCCCTTATCCATCTACTAGAAGCTTAGACTCACTCTCACTCTGTCCAAAGGTGCAGTAGTCCAATTGGAAAAAACTACTGCAAAAATGGTTGGTGAGCTAAAGAACGTCTAGATTCAGCTCATCCAAGATCCCAAGATATCTAGCACTATTGACATCCAAGCGGTTGACATCCCTGAAACCTATGGGATGTTATTAAGTTGAAATTGGTCAAAGGCCCTCAACAAGTATTTCTTGATGGACTTCTCCCACTTGTAGCTCCCTTGGAAGGGGAAATCAAATCAGATCTGGGTAGAGAGTGAGCCTAAAATGAAACAAGCCCTCACCAAATTTGGGAGGGTCAATGAGGTCATTTTCTTTGAATCCTCCCTCAGGGTACACTGAACATGGGAAATCCTAACCTTTGATTTCATCCCTGGGGAAGATCCTATAATCGCTCAGAGAATTCAAGATCATGATGAAAAGATGAAGTGTGAGATAGTCTCACAAGGTAGCAAGGCAAATCCAACCACCCTCTTATCTGACACCTTGTGCTAGGTACATTATCAAAAACACTTTGAATTGGAGTGTGAGCCTTGCATTGTTTCCACTACCCACCACATCACCAACCTCCAAGAGAAGGAATGTAAAGTTGGGTTTCCTGGGCCAAGTAATCCACCCATGGGCGTGCTTGAAATGCCACTCATCCAAGAACTTGAACCAGAGGATTGTCTAGAGGAAAGTCTCACATATGCACCATCCAATCCAGAGGAATCACCTTGAAAACCTCCCAACCCTGAATCCAATCCAAAAGCCACTTCACTTCCCCAGCCCCATAAAATGAACAAAAATTTGTGGATCTTGAAGTTTGATGGATCCCAGTCCAAACAAGGCTACGGGGATGGAGTGGAATTGATCAACCTGCAAGGAAAATCCTTCCTTGCATCCTACACGCTATAGTTTAACTACACCAGTAATGTCATAGAGTATGAGGCCTTGGTCCTCAGACTATTGTTCACATTGAGAAAAGGGATCACCTACCTCTACGCAATGGGTGATTTAGAGCTAATTGTAAAATAGGTCTGGAGCCAATACATGTGTCATGACAAAAGGCTGGCTGCATAACGAAACTGGGCATGGAGCCTAATTAAATATTTTTATGCTTTCGGCATCAAAATTGTTCCCTAGAAGCATAACTATATTCCAGATGCCCTTGTTGTGTCTACTAGTACCCTCGATCCGATGGCTGGTTCTCAGCTCTAGAAATTTTCTATTGAAATGGTCCCCACCCCATCCATCCCAGAAAATATCACCCACTTTTAGGTTTTTGAAGATGACCAGCACATCTTGGCCTTCATGGAAAATGTTGGCATCTTTGAAAATTAGATCGTGGAGGAAATTGAGCATGATGATACCGGGCAAGGGGAAGAAGATGACGAGATCATCGACCTACCCACCAACACTAACCCTAAGGGAATGGTAGCTCTAGAATGAATCTTTGATTTGGACCCCTAGGGCAGAGACAAGATATCATCCTCCTCTGAGGGAGGAAAATTTGAAAAAGTTAACATCAGTAAAGATGATGAAGAAAAATTGGTCCACATTGGTACCTCCTGCTCCCAAGAAGAGAAGGAGAAGATTCTCATGGTTCTCCGAGAATACATTGATGTTATTTCCTGGGGGTATGAAGATCTTAAACCTATGATAAATCTATCATGACTCATACCATCTCCCTGAAACTAGACACCAAACCTTTTCAGCAAAAACAGAGGCCGATAAACCCTTTGATCGAACCCCTGATCCATCAGGAGGTTCATAAATTACTGTTGGCCAGGATTATCTTTCCTATCTGGCATACAACATGGGTTTCCAACCTTATTCCTGTGTGCAAAAAGAGTGGTGAGATTCACCTGTGTGTGGATTTCTGCAATTTGAACAAGACCTCCAAGAAGGAATATCACCCTCTCCCTTCACTGGATGAGGTGTTACAAATTATTAATGGTTCACAAATGATGTCCTTCCTAGATGGGTACTCAAGATATAACCAAGTTATAGTTAAGTTTGAGGATATAATTAAAATGGTGTTCACCCCCAAGTGGGGAATGTTTGCATACCAGAGAATTCCCTTCGACCTAATTAATGCAAGGTCCACATTTCAAACGGCTATGGACATTGCATTCGAAGGCCTAGTTAACAAGTGCATAATCATCTACATGGATGATTTAACAGTCTTTTCCCAGGACAGACTTGATCATCCCACCCACCTTGCTCAAATCTACAAGAGATGTCACCGGTATGGTATCTCCCTCAACCCAAAGAAGTGTATATTTGGGGTCACTGAAGGGAAACTTCTCATGCATATTGTCTCTAAGAAAGGGATATCCATCAACCCTAAGAGACTTGAAGAACTAAAAAATTTGCAAATTCTAGCAGTAAAAAGGAAATGATATATTTCTTCGGGAAGATAAATTGTTTCCAGTGGTTCATTACTGGATTCGCCGATATTGTCAAACCACTCAATGACATGATGAAGAAAGATACCAAGATTGAGTGGAGCCCAAAAGAGGAGTGATTATTTCCCAAATTAAGCAAACAATAGTGGAGGCCCCGGTCTTGGCACGTCCAGACTATTCCCTCCCATTCCACATCTATTCCTTTGCTTCACCGCATTTTGCTGCTGTAGTTTTAACCCAGAAGGTTGAGGGTGAAGGATGACCAATTTCTTTCATGAGCTCCCCCTTTAAGAACTCTGAAGTTCAATATACATCATTGTAAAACTAGGTCTTTGCTTTAGTTTGGGCCGTGAAGAAATTCTGGCATTACATTCTCTAGAGCAAAGTGCATGCTATTATTCTGGACCAAGCTATCAAGTCTTTACTATTGCAGAGTGAGCTGGGTGAATGTTGGGGGAAATGGATGGCCATCCTCCAGGAATATGATCTTGAGATGCAACCAATGAAAATATTCTGAGGCCAGGGACTATGTAAAGTGATGGAAAAGGCCACTCCAAACATCGAGTGCCAAACTTACACTATGGAGTCCATCACTCAAGATCTATGGTATACCAATCTTGTGTACCTATTGCTCAACAAAAAGTGTGTGGAGGGGCTCCCCCTAATAAATTTCATGCCCTACAAATGAAAAGCGTACACTTCATGATAAAAAAAAGGAACCCTTTTTTGCAGGAATTTTGAGAGGATTTACATCTGGTGCATAGACAGAGATGAAGCTGCCAAAATGATAGAAGAATTCCATGAGCACTATGGGACTGGGCATGGCTTAGTTGATGCCACTGCCCATCAGACTCTCTAGGTTGGATATATTGGTCCTTCATCTTCAAATATGTTCACACTCATGTAAGGAAGTGCAACACCTGCCAAACCACTGCTTCTCGTGAGTTTAACCTGGCAATGCCTTTACAGCCGGTCTTTGAAGTTCAACCCTTCACACAGTGGGTGTTCGACTTTATTGGGAAAATAAACCCCAACTCATCCACCAACCAATGGTACATTTTAACTACTACCAATTAATGTACCTGGTGGTCCGAGGCACTCCCATGCAAGAACAATACAATGGACATAGTCATCAAGTTCTTGGAAGATAAAATTGTCACAAGATTCAGAATGCCTTTTGCTATCGTGTGTGACAAGGGTCTGACATTTTCTTCAGCATAGATGTTAGAATGGACCTATCAGAGGAAGATCAACTTGAATTCATCTAGCAACTACTATCCCCAAGGTAATAGTGTTGCTGAGTCTACCAATAAAAACCTACTTGAGGTGATCAAACATTTTCTAGAGAAAAATCCCTGGGAATGGCACCAAAAAATCAGGTTAGCCCTTTGGGCGGATTGTAGTAGAATCAAAGCAGCCCTAGGAACTTCTCCATTTCACCTAATTTATGGCCAGAGTCTTGTGTTCCCAATAAAATTACAAATCTCAATTTTACAATTCATGTAGGAATTCAACGCCCGGGACAACATTGTGGAGGTTCACCTCTTGAACCTGGTGAGAATGGAAGAACAAAGAGACATAGCACTGGAGCATTTTGTGCATCACCAAGTAGTCATCAAATAATGGTTCGAAAAGAGAGCCCAATATAAAGCCTTTCAGTTTTTGGACCTAGTCCTTTTGTGGGACAAGGCCCAGGAGAAGAAAGGAAAGTACACTAAGTTCCAAAGGCTCTAGCTTGGACCTTACTTAATCTCAGAGATCTGCAGGGCCAACACTTATTGCCTCAACACCATGACCGGAGAAGCCATTCCATTTCCCATGAATAGATAGTTTCTCAAACATTACTTCGAGTAAAGGTGGGAGGTAATTTTTCCCAAAGTTGTATTATATGTATATTTTCTTAACTATAAATATTTTCCCTGAACTCCTTGGGAGTGTCTTGTCCTTGTAAATAGCTAGTGGCCCTGTGGTGCCATTTTATTTTCTTTGTTTTGTTTTGTCTCTGATTTTGTTTTTCTTTGTGTCTTGCTGTTTTGGGTTCCCGACATGTTGCCTCCTTCTTGTAGACAGGTATGCTTTGCATGACATCTAGTCCCTAGAATGGTTTCTTACGCATTTTGGTTATTCCGAAAGCTATTGTTAGCATGGTGGGATTTTTCCGCACTCCAAAGTTATTTTGTGCACATGGTAAAGGGTTATGGGTAATCTTTAGCAAATTCACATCTCAAAAGCCTTGACATCAGTTAACATAAAATATAAGAAGAAAGTAATCGTATGACCCTTGAGAGAAAAGTGGTTCCACTGGTTATTGGCCATGTCCAAAAATCAAAAGAATATCCCAGGTTTGGAATGTCTCTCCTATTCAGAAAATTAAAAAGGATGGCAAGGTGAAAGAAGTACCACCGTATAAATTATCTAAGATTAAGGTTCATGGTGAAAGAAGCACCGCCTTCCCCATCTTCAAAAGAAAAGAAACAAAACTGGAAAATAGAGAATTCCGAGATCTGGGGGACCATGAAAGATATAGTGATTTTGGTCTAATGCACTCAGTGCTGTCTCTTTGTTCCTCCCAAAATTCATCAACTTGATTTTCTTCCAAAGCACACACTTCATGACTGACAAGAGGTTGAAGGATTGAATCACGGTGAGTTAGATTTTCTCAGAAACCTCGCGCCTTGCAAGTAAAATGCTTCAGGTAAAGATGAGTCTCAGTTTTGCTAACCAGAGATTTTGTGGTTCTCAAATGTGCCAAGGCATTTGTCCCAATGAGTCACCATTTGTTATGCCCTAGGGGCATACTTGTCCCTAAATTTTGTTGGAAAAATGTTGGGTCCCCCTTTTTTCTTTTGGTTCTTCCTTTGTTTTTGTGTGGTCTTCTTTTGCTTTCTCTAGATTTTTCCTCTGCATGGCCATTTTTGTGTTCCCTTTTGGTCTTCCTTGCTCCAGGGCTTGGTCTCGGAGTGTTTTATTTCTTTGTGTTAGCCGGATTCCAGACTCTAGGATCCTTGTGCCATTTCTCCCTCTTTAATTAGAGGGTGTGATTGTGCGAGATTCCCTGGGCCTGGAGTCCAGATTTTTGCTTCTTTTTTGGGGGCTTACAGAAGGAAGTGATACCTTTTCACATGAAGGGTATAAATTGAACTTCACTTATCATTGTTACACTTATCGCGAACAAATTACTCTCAAAGAAATTAAGAGCGATTTGTGCAAATTCACAGAGAGATAAGTGTGGTTTTCTTCGAGAGTTAACAGTGATTCAAAGTGATTAAGTGTTCTTTGAGGTATTCTCTAGGTTCTCAGCATGTTTTCGGCATGTTGAAGCTATCCGTTTGCAGAGCACCTCCCATGCCCTTCCTCCCGCATCCTCTAGTTTTTTGGTATATCTGTCCTACCCTTTTCTCCTTTTTTTCTTTTCTTTTTGCTTTGTTCTTTCATTTCTAGTTTTCTTTTTCTTTGTTTTCTTTCTATGTTTGGGTCTTCATCGTCACCTCCCATTGGAGGGATGGCTTTGCAAGAAGGTTGTCCGCCTTCCGTGCATTGTTTGTTTCTATACATTTTGTAGATAATGTAGATAATATGTTAATAGTTGTAAGTATTTGTAAATTTCTGTAAGATTTTGTAAATAGTTGTAAATGTGTTAGTAGTTGGTTGATGACTATTGTAAATTGGTTGGTTCTTCAGACTTCTTTGTAAATAGAATTCTCAGGGTAGTTTCTATTTTTAGTTTGTATATCCCGTCAAGTTTAACCCATCATGTGGCGAGCTCACTGCACCCTCTGTGTTTTTGAATCCAATTTGATCTCGCCCACCTGGTTTTTTTTCCTAGACTCAAACTTGGTACCTCGCCTATTCGAGTTGCAACCTTTCTCTCTCCTCCCATCGCTTTGGCATTGATGGTAGGATTAAATTACCCACATGCGAGCATTTAAAATAGTCACAAGTGGCATTCATTCCATCCATGTTGAGACAACTATCACCTTAAATGTCATTACTCTATTTATTGCATAACCATCTAACAACCTACATCAGCCCAGTACGTCTTATTGCCCGGTCAATTCAATACAACTAGTTTCTCTAGAACTCTAGATTCCATGTATTCCCATGACCTTCATCACATTTTTTGCATGGACCAGAACCCCTGGGATCCTCGGGTATTAATCAAATTTAAAGTAAGCTATTATTTATTACATTTCCAGGATTTGATGCAAGCTAACATCTTTTTGAGGACATGTGCGAAAGGGCGATGAAATCTCTGGAACTTGGAAATTTATTATATTTAATTACTTGCATTAATGGTTGTTTGGTCTTGTAGGATATCAAAAATTCATCAATCAATATATCTGAGGTAGCTTCCCTTCCCAGAAGTCCGGAACTCCTGACCACCTCAACAAGAGTGACCACCAAGTCAAGGGCCAAGAAAGCACTAGAGAAGCTCTCGCTCATGTCCAAATATCCAAAGGATGGTGTCCTCATGGGATCCAAGGTGGATTCTAAATTACAATTGATCACCGACACAAAGGTCAGACCATGGGCCAAATTACAGGGCATAGTAAGAACAATGTTCACTCAGCATTCCGCCAGAGATAGTATAGCGAAGAACATGGCTGCCTCAAGCATCATCAGAGTTGTTTTCTTCCCTTACTCTATGCAGGCCCCAGAGTTGATCCTAAATCTAGCCAAACATTAAAACACCAGCATCCAGGCTATTATACTTGTTTCTCCCCTTCCAATGAGCTACCGAATGCCCCTAGTATCTCTCGGCGCTGCTACTCTGGCTTCGAGACTAGAATCCCCCAGTTTGCTAATTCTATTGTCATCTCTCGGGCCACATCGCTACAAGAGTTTGATAATGTACATTAGGCTGCCAGGTAGCACCTCAACACCTAATGGCTGAGGACTCCAAGGAGGGACTACAAGAAGATGAAGGTGGAGATCCCCCACACAGATTTCAAAGAAATTATGGAGGGGGGATCATATTTCTATGCCAGGTCTTTGGGGAATCACATGCTTGAGATTTCTTAGCCTGGATATATTACTTTTTATACAGCATCACCACCAACAAGCAGAATTTTGACTGGGCAACCATTGCTGCCAATCATGTAGATTTTCAGTAGAACAAGGTTAGTGAGACATCAAAGTTCTACATGAATTTGTATTGTTCTATGGACATTGGCATACTAGAGACCCAAAATTTGGGGTTTAGTGGTCGTCCTTGGGACCGAGCCTGGTCAGAGTGTGCCTTGGGATCATTTTCACCAAATTCAATGGGAAGCTAGCTTCCCCAATTTTTGCTGAGTAAATGATACCTTTGTTTACTATAACATTTTGATACCATCTCGGGATGTGGATTACTAGTTGTCAAAGGAGGCTATGGCCTTGGTGAGTTTATACAGAAATTATTTTATTCAATTTCACTAGCATTCTTATATTTGGGTGACCGGGTTCTCTGACAAGCCTTACCTATCACCCAAGCATTGTGGGGATAGGATTATTTTGATGGAGTATTGCAGGAAAATCCTAGATCTCCGTACATTATATGGAGTCAAGAAAGTTACCTCCATCCCTTTCTCGATCACTTGCGGGAATTGCTATTGCAACCTTGCAGCGGCCAAAGAGGCCAATAATGAGTTTAAAAGTCTCAGGCTGGCAAAATTATATCTAGCGTGGAAAATTTTTGACCTGATTGGAAAAACAAACACAACATTACCCCAGGTGTCAACATCCCATGAGCCTCACTTGGAGGATTTTTGGGGAGATTTCCAAAATGACTTCAATGTTTGGGGTCAAAAGTATGAAAGGATGACAAAAGGAATGATGAAGCACCTCGACCTTCAGACCTTTCCAAAGGAAGTTTTAGATAGCGGGCCCTTGGAGGACCCATCATAAAAATTATAGGGGATTGATAAGATGAATCTCCCTCTAGTGGATTGGGACACCCAAAAAAATTTTACAATAGAGGAAGTCACCCAAGGTATCGTGCAATGCAGTCATAAGTATTTTGCACAAGTATGCAGCAAAAGCACCCGCCAGGAGGGTCCTATTTTGTGGGGGTCCACTTCAGCCTCTGAAATGTCTAGACAGGGTAGAGATAAGGGGAAAGCAAACAAGAGCACCCCAGCCCTGGTCCAGTCCTCAGTTCCAGCACCAATAATTGAAAAAATCCACACCCAGCTTGAGTCATCCCAATAGTTGGGAAAAACAATTAGCACAAGGCTTTCTCTTGGTCTCCTAGTCACTCTAGTGAGACCCACCCTTCCTATAGGCTCACCATCACTTGCAACAATTATGAGCCAAGCGGTAAATACAGAGGATGAGAGTGAAACTATTATGGCCGTTGAGGTCCCGCTGCAAACAAGGAGAAAGAAAACAAGGAAGGATAATCCTCCACCTAGTATAGATGCAAGCCCCAAAACTTTTGGCAATATTATTGTGGAGCTTATCCCTTCCTCCCCCTAAGAAGAAGATCATCTAGAGGCCTCCCCTCCCCATGATAGTTTTGATGACATCTTCTAGACTGACGATCTAGTGAACCTGTAGGAAGATGAGGAGAGGGAGGTAGAAGAGATCACCGCACAAGAGGCAGATAATATCCCCAGGGAGGGAGAAAGGAAAGAAAAAGAAATTGCCTCAGAAGAAGAAACTTGGGGGAAAGAAAAAGAGAATACACCAAGTGTGGAAGAAACACTAGTCCTAGGGACTAAGACAAGAGAAAGGAAAACACAGGATGAGAAGTCAACTATGGCTAGGGAAACCAGACCTTTGGGAGAAACCGTACCCCCAGGAGTCACTCTC
This sequence comes from Thuja plicata, assembly GCA_018584345.1. NCBI lineage: Eukaryota > Viridiplantae > Streptophyta > Pinopsida > Cupressales > Cupressaceae > Thuja > Thuja plicata. Next base: position 143,356 of record MU223785.1, on the reverse strand, counting down.
CAAATTACTCTAGTTACCTTGGGTGATTAGGTATCCCAGAATGTGACATTCGGAATGGTAGTCTTTAATGCACAACAGTCAAATCCAGGCTAGACACCTTCACCCCCTCTAGAAAATGTGCCCTTGGAGGAGAATGTCTCGGTAGATAATGACGAAGGAAACCAGTAGCAGTAGGACATGGGGCAGAACCCTGAGAACATGAATAAAGATGCCACAGGTTCCGGGGAAGGTGGGGTCCCTGACACTATACATAAAAATGCCACTAAGGTGGGAGAAATAGGGAATCCTGAGAGTGGATAAAAGGAGTCCACAGAGACTACAGATGTCAAAGATGTGCGGCCAGCCCCTGAGGGAAACCCCAATATCCATGACTTAGCCATAATACCACCCCCACCACCATAGTGGTTTGTAGAGTCAAGAAAAGGAAGGCCCCAACAGCAGTGAGAGCTCCCCTCTCTCTGGCTTAGAAGCACAAAACCAAGAGGCTTAGAAGCCCAAGAGGGCCTGGACCCTCCATACCCTTCAGACCATTCCAAGAGGAAATACTATCGTGATAGTAGCGACGCCTCCCCCAAATGTAGAAGAGGCAGCAGTAGGGGCTGTGGAATATATGATCACAGAAGTTCCTCTGGGGATGAGAGATAAACAGAAATAATTAGACATGTTAAAAGAGGCTAGTCAGGCAATTGAGGCCCGATATGACAAACAAGCACAGAAACTAAAGGAGACAAGACAAGAAAATGCCAACCTCCTCGAGCTTCTTACAAAACTGACGCAACCTTTAATTGTGATTCCTTAGGAGGCCTCCACCTCTAGAACATTGCTCCCATAGGGTTACATTGATGCACTGAGAACCATGAAGAAGAAAGCACAAGCTGTCAATGAATGGGTGAAAAAATAGATAGGAGTCATAAGGAACTTGCTGACAAATACCCTCCCAGACCTCCACCAGGCTAGCAACATCTTGGTCCTGGTGAACGACATTGTTTCCCAATAGGAGGGGGAGATAGAAAAGTACAAAGAATGGATCAGTGAGATGGAAGAAATAATGAACATCACGGAGGATATTGTCACAGAGATACGAATTTTAGGGGATGAACATTTCGGGTTCCTTCGGGTCCAACACTCCAAACTTGGTCTCAAAATAGAGACGAGAAATAAATTGGTAAAGGTCTTGAAGAATAAAGTCCCAGCAATTCAAAAATTTTTAATTCATATGCAAATTTTATCACAAGGGTTTCGGTAGTCTATCCCTTCAACACCGAGACATGCACTCTGGTGGATTTTTTTTTGATAAAATTTGATGAAATAATGGAGTCATGATTTTGGACTCTCAAATATTTTGATGGAGCGAAGATGTCGCATCTTTCTCGCATGGTGCTTCAGGCCCACGATGAAGAAAAGATGGGGGTAGAGTTTAGAGAAGGTTCCCGGGATGTGGGTGAACAATTGGAGGTGGCCAAAGAGTGCCAAGATTGTATAAAAGAGATAGACAAAGAAGGAATCATCCAGATCTTGGAGGCATTCAAAAGATTATAAGGAAATAAATTCCTCTGGTCTCAGGAGATTTTTGCCAGTAGGGCAAAGTTTTGCAAATTTGTTATTCTTTGAGTGTAAGCTCCTGGAATCCAAAATTATAGGTACAAGTTTTGTATTGATTCACACCAATCTGCGTCAAGGTTCCCCAGAGTCAACTGATCACTATCAAGCAGTTAATAGGGGTCATAATGTAGGTGATCCAGCTAATGACATGTTAGGTAGAAGAGATGGTTCTGACAGATGTCTTCTTATTCCCCCGAGGCGCCGCTCCCATATTAATTACCTAGTGCACATTGAAGACGTGGAGAAGCAATTTGTATTAATGAGGCATGTAACCTATGTTACTAGGATAGGCAAATTTATTCCATAAGTACCTTGGCTCTCTTCTCTAGGCTGATTCTTTTAGATTTATCCCCTATCTTCTTCTTCTGCCTTATCAGGCCTCTATACATATCAAGGTGATTGTAAGTGGTGCAGGTAGTACCAGCCATAGATAATATATTATATTCAACAAGTGTACATGTAGATTAAGTCAAGTTTTAGGTCAAGTTTGTGAATAAATAAGAAGTCCAACACCATAACAAGGGCCGACAAAATTGATGATTTTGCAGTCAATGAGTAATAGAAGCATAATATTTTTGAGTTCATTGCAGATAACATTTTACTTTCAGTTGTTCTCAGTAGCTCAATGTTGAGTTGTTCTTAGTAGCTTAGAATTCTCCTTTGGAGCCATGAATGTACTCGCCAGTGATGCTGGAACATTATCAAGATAATGAAAGAAGGAAGAACATCTTGTGGCCATGTGTTGTTTTTCTGATCTCTGAAATTAGCAAACATCTTTTATGTAGTATGTTTTCTTATGTCCTTTACTCCTATGTTTTAGTTTAGATTAATGATCTTATCTCCCTTTTCTATTGAATGCATATGAATCATTGGTTCATTGTGTATTTGGTATTTAGTGTAGTTTTCTTGCATTGGAGCATTGTTTGATGTTTGAATATATATTGCATAACTATAGGTAGAAATATACGTCCAACCTTGGTCTATCTTTTGAGTTTTCTTTGATAATCCAAATTCCTACAGGAAACCCCATCCCTTTTGAAATCCCCAAAAGGATGAGTAAAAACCAGCTATCCCCTCGAACAACAGTCACCTACCCAACTTAGCTCCCTCGCATTGTCAAGACCCGACTACCAGGTGCTTGAAGGCTAGGAGAATTTGTTCTCCAATAAATATTTACAGGTGAAGTTAGCTGGTACCCCGGTACCCAGTGACAACTTATCTCTGTTGGCGGAGCCGGTTACAAATTCCCATCAATAGATACTTAAGTTTATTTTGGACATTGCATCCAATACATATAGTATTCATACTTTCATGATACCAGTGGGTATTAGTGACAGTTGTACTATCAGGTGATTTCCATTACAAAAAATCCCAATGATGATAAAATGCTACAATGTATACAAATCAGTGACAATCCTAAGAGTCTACATGTAGATGTATTTAGAGCTTGCATGATTCATTTTAAAAGAACGACATAAAGAACTTGAGATTAAAATGATTTCTTGATTCATCCAAAATCTAGGTTAATTAAAAATTCTATATTACTGATATTAATGTCGTTGCATATCCATGACATACATTCTATATTCATAAATGAGAAAGAGAAAATTACAAAAACAAAGCATTCAAGCATTTAAGCATTGCATTTATTTCTACAACCTAAGTGCATCCATACATTTAGTTGCATAAAGAAAATCTCAAAAACATACATTTGCATATTCACTTAGCATCATCACATTTATATATCAGTAATAAATCAAAGAGCATAAATGATGTCATCACATAAATCTAATCTAACTCATCAAGAGATCAAGATCATAATCACATGTGCATCAATCTAAACATCTATCAAAGCAAGAGAACTCATGAACATATCAAAATCAAGAACAACTATCTCAGCTATATCAAAAATGGATCAAATGAAAAATGTGGAACTATCTACAAAAGAGTATCAAAGTATCAGTATGAATCAAATATACATGTATAAAAGTCAAAATACAATGAATAATCTCAGAAGGATCCAGATATACAATACGTCTCAAAATGTATCAAAATATAGAATCAGGTCTAACTCCCACCCTCTCCCTGATTTGGAGGAGGAGGAGGAGGTGGTACAAAAGGAGCTGGTGGAGGCATTGCCCCCTCAAACTGCTGAGAAATCCATGAATATGAAGGTGCTCTCTGGCCCTTTGGAACTGCTACATGATATAAACCAAAGTAATAAGTAGCTCACTGTCCCTAGTGTGTAGTTACCCGAGCCTGTGTATCTCTCTCTGCTCTGAGCATGTCACCCTTCCTATCCCTCTCTTCTCTAAGGGGATCAAGCTATGCATCCCTATCTACAAGTAAGGCCTCCAATGTTGTGATCCTTTCTCTAAGCTTCTCACGCTCACTCTCACACTATGAAAAAGCATCACCATCTCTATCGGAGCCTTTACATGTGTCCTGTCTTGTAGGTGGCCTATCCTACTGAGTGTCCTATTGTCAATGTTGCTATCTTTACTACTCTCTAGTCAGAAGTGGACCTGGATCTCTCTGGGGAGAAATGAACCCGAGGTGAGTCCTCCTACCATTGGTGCTCTCTCCACTACTAGCCACTGCACCTCAACCCCTATCATCTCTGTCATTGTCTCCATCATCTAGACCCTATCCTCTGTCTAGAGGAGGGTGCCTCCCATCTCTCTCACCATCCCTCCCCCATCTCGCCTCTCCCTATGTGCTCCCCCTCTGCCTCTAATAGGTCAATCATTAGTAGGATCATAGTCTAAAGGGTCCTCAATCTGAGGAAATACCTCATCAGGAGCAGTAAAATGTGGAAAAGGATGCTGGAGCATCTGAGAAAGATATCCATCTAAACCACCTACATCTGCAACATCTGCAAGGAGGTCCCAACCAACTGCAACCATATCTTTGATAGCATGCTGCACATTTTGATATACCAATCAAGTACCCCATAATGGATCCTTGTCATAGATCCATGAATATACTGACAAATCCTAGCACCTGCCCTGCACACAGTCATACTACCTCAAAACCTATGTGACCAATAATCTCTCTACAATGTTCCTGGTTTGTCTGATCAAATATCTACTCTAGGAAAAATAATATCTACTCTAGGAAAAATAAGGCATCTGTCACCTGTAAGAGACCCACTCCTCATAGTCAAGGTATGGTCGCCACACAAATACAATCATATCATCAAAAAGTTAGCACCAATACTCTACCTTTCCTAGATGGGGCTGATGAATCCAACTTGAGTACATGTATACATATAGTTGTTGGTCTAAGCGCTGCCTGTCAACTATCAGATGTGTAACAGGGATATGCTCCCAGGCATAGATCGGTAACACAAGGATACCAATAATCATGCTGTGTGAATACTGATATATAATCTTGTGTAACTCCCTATAAATGTGGGCCAATATGCAGCTACCCCATGCAAATCTCCAAGAAGAAATGACAATATTCTCTAGCATGTTGACCTAGCTAACCATAAAATCATGTTATCCTCTATTTGGCATCAGAACACCTCTGATCAATCCAGCTAAATAAATAGGTAAATGATCATAATGATCACACATGTAGTCCCAAGTGAGGTATTGACGAGCTATATAATCATCTCTGAAGAACTATCGAGCCGTGGCAATAGCTGTAACTGAAGTCGACTCAAACTGCGCCTCTCATTCCATACCATGAACTCGCAGAATGTGCCACACATTCTTGAGTGTGATAGTCATCTCACTGGTCAGGAGATGGAATGTGTTGTACTCCGAATACCACCTCTCGGCCATAGTAGTCAACAACCCTTGATTTACCCTAATATTGGGTAAATCTCTTAGTAAAAGTAAACCAACACGGGTGACTATATCTACCTCGTCACCGGTCAAAGATCTCAACAAAGAAAGGACACGACCTGGGTACGGTCCTTGGAATGACACAACCTTTAAAGGAACCTATTACAAAGATATCAATTAAAAGATCAAATCAACTTTCTAACTAAGGAAACTAGGGAGAAAAGTAATTAGCTAAGTGTTTTTGATGGTTAGATAGAGAAAAATAGTCAAAATTGGCAGAAAACTAAGTCTAAAACCTGAAACAACTCTATTCCTACGGGGTGCGATCCCTTTTATGGGATGTGATCCAAAATTTCTGGGATGTGATGGGGCATCCAGGATGTGATCCTATTTTAACATGATGCGACGCGGGATGCAGCGTGCGAGCCTATTTTAACAAGATGCGATGACCTTCAAAATTGTATATTCCTCTACCAAATGTGATGAAAAAGAAAAAATGGGGTGTAATCCATGAATAATGGGATACGACAGAGGAATTTGGTGGAAAACAAGATGTGACATGGGATTAACCGGATGTGATCCCCAATACCAGAAGCGATGCAGAATTAAACTTTCTATAACTACTGTAAAACTGCATAAAAATGGAAACAAAAAATATGACAAGGTAGGTTTTCAGGTACTTATCGGCGGCGGATAGTCAGCTGGACCCTGATGTTGTCTGGAAAGCTTTAATCTATGCTTCTCCATGGGGGCCACCATCTTCTCAGTAGAGGTCTCATAATTACCAAGGATACAAGTGAAAATGAATGGGTAAAAATTGAAATTTGAGATATATATTCAACTTTTTGAGCTATTTAGGAGCTCCAGAACTCCTCCCAGACAACTAAAACTCAATTTTGTTCTCTTTCTGATCAATCAGGAATGAAATCGAATGCGTAGATGATGTTTTACAAAGTACACTAAATATTTTACAACAGTTACCAAAAATGTAGAATTGCTGCATATGTTCTAAAAATGATTCGCAAGCTTTACGCAATCAATTTTTTGGGTTCTATATCATCAAATTGCACATTAATCATCAAAATCTTGGTTCTTTATCATTTTATCAGACTCAAAAACTCATATTCTAACATGATTAGTTTGGTAAAAATGTGTTTTCTCTTAACACTCCTTCGTTTCTCCATTTCTTCTAAGTTGATTCTTTCTTGATTCAATCGATCAATTCAAGTGATATATTATTCTACAGAGGGATTTATTATTTTTCCTTTGATTTCATTCCTGAGGGGGCATGATCACACTTAAATCAATCAAATTCTTATTCAAAACAACATTACAAAGACTTCGTCATCAAAAGACTAAAGGCATGACAATTCCTTGACTAAGTCAAAACTATTAGATGGAAGGCTTCAATTCTCACAACCTAGATACCTTATGTCTACTTTTTCTCAGATTCTTATTAAGCTCCTGGTATCTTTTTACTGACCTTGGTTTGATCAAGTTTGGAGTCGGTATTATCAATTCTCGTACGACAACCAAGTTCAGAATTAGCATTCTTAAGATCTTTGTTTATTGACCTTTGTTCGATCAAGTTCAAAGTCAAATCTATCAGTCTTAGTTCAATCAAGTGCAAGACTGATCTCATCAGACATTTTGTTCGATCAACTATGAAATTCTCAAAAAATTTGAAGTCAACATCAAAACTTTCTTTGAATCAATGCATTTCTCACACATCAATTCAAAGAGGGGAAAATGTAACCACCCTAATTTGGTCTTCTTTGACCATAGACCCTATTTTCCCTAAGTGTGATCATACCCCTAATTATGTCAAGACAATTCTTTAATTAATTGACATAATTCATTTCAATCAAATTTAATCTCCTAAGTGATTTAATCACTAAATTAAATTAATTTCCTTAGCCAATTAAATCAAATCAATTCAATTCAATCAAAAACAAATAAAAAACATGGCTAAAGTAATTAATTAAAAGAAATTAAATAAATCCTAATTACAACTCCATTTGCAAAAGGGAAAGTCAAATCCCTAGCCAATGAGAGAGAAATCACTTGGATCACCTCACATGGATCACCAAAGATTCAATCTTCACCTCTCTTTCACTTTCAATCTTAACCTCTCATTTACCAAATTCTTCTATAAATGGAATGAATTTTAAGCTCAATGGGCCCCTAATTCTTAATTGTTAATTCCAAACTTATGCTGCTCTTATTTTCATAGATCTTAATGCATTTTAGCTCATTCTTTCATAGCATTGTTATAATATTTCAATTTGGAGCTTTAAAGTGAACGTTTCTTGAGCATTTAGATTAAAAGAATTCAAATCTTCCATTCTAAGTTGTATATGTCACTGATAAATGCATAATCTGAGGGCAATTATAGCATTCTTCACACTCTTCTTAGATAGGAAGCAATAGGTCAATTTTAGTGATTGATATGCTTGCTAATTCTTTGTTTTTTCACTAATATAATGACTTATTGAAGTGTTTTGTTGAAGACAATAGGTACACAAAATAATACACACAGCTCTATTAGGAGCTACAAATTCCATTTCTGAGGGTTCACCCTGTTAGAATTGATTAGTACACTATTAGGAGTACAATAAGATCAACTATGATATACCTCGCTAGAGGATTTAAAACCTCAATAAAGAAGTCACCTTGTTAAAGGATTTACAAAAAGAACTTGTTAGAGTCCACCCAATTAAGGGATTTTTCCTACTGCAACTGTTAAGAAAACAAGATAAGTGATATGAATTTAGCACTTATTTCTTAACAGATCCTATAAGTTATTTATACTTTGTACCTTTGTAATCTAACTGCTATCTTCTTTCTCTCCTCTCTAATCACAACTTTAACTATAAAACCCTAATCACCCAAAACAAAACTCTTCAACAAGATCAAGAACAACAACAACAACAAAAACAAAAACTCTCTCTCTATTTACTTATAAAAAACAACCTGCATTAACCTAAGAATGATCTTCAATTTCCTTTCTTGAGATAGTACCATGTGTCAAATTGATAATCTCGATGAAAGAAATAATTTATCATGACCACATTAGGTCAAGATAAGATCTGTAAATTTAAATCTCTAAGACAATAAAACATGCTGTTACATCTCAATGAAACACCTTAAATCTATTTTAAATGTTGTCCTCAATCTTGTAAATATTAATACATTGGATGTATAAGCTTAATTTCATGTCCTCAATCATTATAAATGATCACATATACTTAACCACTCACCGATCTGTGATCTACTAATTGGCTCATCAAGAACATAAAAGTTCTACTTGTCTTAGTGTCTATGACTCTGAAAACTTTATCACCACTTAACCAAATAAGTTATGGTTACAATCATAGATTCCTCATACCATATAAATACTGTATCTATGAGAAAAACATATGAATCTTTCCTTAACTCGACCACTACCACAATCTAACTAATATTGTTCTTCCTGAACACCAGTCAACATACATAGTTGATCTTTTTCTTTACCGGTCATGTATAGTTCTTATTGGTCACTATAATCATGATATCTATATATATTTCCATCAAGGACAACCAATTATGCATCCACTCATGAACGCTCTGCATATCTTCTTTAAAACTTATCATAATTCCAACATGTACTGACTTAGTCTCCATCAATGACAACCAAATAAGTGACTCCTTATGATTTCACCTCAAGTTCCATCACAATACCAATAATCTCCCTCTTTGATATTGATGGAAAACATATGCTAACTGCTTACACTTGTGCAATCATAAAATCAATACTAGAAGATCAGAGAAAAAAATATATACCAACTTATGACTCCCTATCCTAACTTATGACTCCCAATAATTCCTATACATATACCCCCTCTTTGACAACAATGAAAAAGCTTACTTTAACTAAAATATATGTACACTTGAACAACTATTACTTACATCTTGTCAAATATCACCTTGAATTTTATCTTTTCTGAATCTGAGGATGTTTCCCATGCCTTATGTAAGTAACCCATAGCAATGATTCTATCAATCAAACTAGAAGCAAGCTCTTCCATGCTATCTAGAGTGCTCATGTCTGGTAAGAGAACATTATTCTACCTTCTTCACACTGAGTTTCATGACCTTTACTATAGGAGATAAGGATGATTGAAGTTTCAGTATATTAAGCATTTTATTCTCTTGCTCATCCTGAATCTGCTTAACCTTGTGTGAAATTTTCTTGACCTAACTACTGTAAGTAGTAACTAAGCTTGACATGGGATCAAGCTAAATGCTTAGGTTCTCCAGCTCCTTCTGACCTTCCACTCTGCTTTGTTTGAAATATTGAACAAAATTATAATACCTGATACTTTGACAAATAATTGACCTTCCTCAGTCAATGCAAACCTAACTTCCTTTATCAACTCTCACAATTTGATCCTATCTACAGTAATCTTCTCCATTAGCTTACCTATCATCTTCTTCTCTAAGTTCTCCTCTGCAAGCTTTAAAGTTGTTGTCTGCATATCTAGGCCATGATCTAGAATTTCCTTGATAAGAGTATCCATCTGATCAATAGGAGAATCATCTTCATCATATTCTACCTCATGTACTAACTCAACTAGAAAGTCTCTAGCTTTCCTTAATACTCTTGTCTTCTTGTTTTTTGATCTCAACTTGTCTCTTACAACCTTTTTATGCAATTTTTATGAGAATTTTATCAATTCCTTATGTTTGAACTTAGATATGTCTATCAGTGTGGTCAATGATTCTTCTTCTTAAAATTTCTCTTCTTTTTCTTCTGCAAAAGGAACTTGTTTCTGTCTCTTCTTTACACTTGACTCTCCAAGACTTAATTTCCTTTCTATCTCAAGTTCTTCTTCAGTCTTTTTCAAAATAGTCTCATGCTGAATTTCTATTGCTTTCTCCTCTCCATTCTAAGAAATAAACACCTCTATATGATCCATAGGAGATGGTGAGGATGAATCCTCTTTACTTATAATGTCTATAATTGCAATCTCATCTCCACCTATTTGTAATAGAATGATATGTTGTACTCCAATGTTCTGGACTAGGTTAGGAACATCAAGAACAACATTCCCAATTAACAGATCTATAGAAAATGTGTCATCTCCCAGCATAGGTTAATTATATTATGAATGAACTTTCACTTCTTGCGTTGTTACCTCCTTTATCTTCAATAGCTTCTTCCAAGTCTCAACAATCTCAATATGAGCATTCTATGTGTCATCAATTAGAAGTCTATTTTCTCTACTCTTTATTTTGAATTTATGCTTGCGAGCATCAATCATTATCTTAGCATCTTCAAAAAATAGTTTAGGTTATATAATTGGATTAGTGTTCTTTACATTATTTATATATCCAACTGTACTTAAGCGCTCCATCTAGCATCAATCAAATGATAGATTTCATTAGGAATACAAGAATGCATCTCTAAAGGTAATCTGCAAAAATTGTGAAAATGATACAAAATTGCATCCTCTAACTTCTTCTTGTCTTCATCACTACCCAAAGTGTACCTTCTGCCAACTGTAGCAATTCTTTCATTATCCATAATACCTTTTGAAATATCATCAATAAAAGAGGCCTTCTTTGTCTCACCAATATTTTTCAGTTCAGAGACATGCTTGACTGATTCTGTCATTTTTGCTTCATCCTCTTCAGTTTCCTACTGAAAATCCTTTGCCTCTATGGATTTTCTCTTTCTCTTGTAAGTTTTCCTTGCAATAGGAGTGCTTTGACTTTTCTTCCTTGATGATTCCACTTTAAACATAACTTCACTAGCAGTTGGTTTTCACTATTTTCTCTTCACCTTAGCTTTAGTTTTGGTTGCAACAGTGCATGATGTTCATGTATCACTACTACAAAACTTATTCTCTAGGTTGGATATCATTCTCCTTGTTTTCCTTTCAATGACCAGTTTCTTCAATTCATTTTGAGTTTTTGCGAATGCTTCATCATAGGTTCCAAATCTCTTTTCTTTCTTGTCTAAATATTTTGGCAACAACTCATCAATATGTAAAGTTACTAAATCACCCTCTACTTCATAACCCATAGGAGGAATCCAATATGTCCTAGGTTTCACTTCTTGCACAATAAATGAATCAGTGTCTACTAGAAAACATATATCATTCTTGTACTTTTCTACAATGTTAGCTGGAATCCTTTCAAGTTTATGCATCTTAGATTTGAAATATTTTAAATAACCTCACATGGCATTGTTGAATTTATATCCTAATTATTTTATGAATTCACTTATCTAAGTAACTACCAGATTGTCTTTTGACCATGTAACATTACCTCTACCAGGGAAGAAGTTTTGAACATATAAAGACATACATACCAGTAGGGCACCATACTTGAATGACTTCCTCTTATCTCTCTTTATCCTTTCCATGTTTTTCAAAAAATGACTTCTCATCATCTCACATAGATCATATAATAAATCATCTTTAACAATCTAATAGGAAACATGGATAGTACCATAAGGCACATTGCTAACTCGACTAGATTGGTAAAATCTATAACCTATCACCATGGATGCAAAACAAACTTCCTTATATTCAACATGGTCTATTTTAATTTCTCTACCATCTTGTTTGGACTTGGTTAGTTCAATGACCTAATGAGTTGCCACCGTTCTCAATGTACATTCCAGTCCATGTGCACGAAATCTTGTAACCCTATAAATCATTGTCTTCTATATCTTGTGTGGTATGTCTAGACATATGAAATAATCATGCACTCTTCTTACCACATAGAGATTCCAATTGGGATGGAATTCAGTGGGAATATCTACTGCATATGTTAAACCCTTTGTTTGTAGATGTTTATATTCATATTTCAACACACCATTGATGTATATACTCTTGTATTCTTTCTTGATAGATTCAGATCCTATTTCTTCAATTGTGCAATGGTTATAGGACCAAACATATTCAATCAACATTACTCCCTAAGGAATATTGGATAGGGCTCCTAACATATCAATCTCAATCTCTTTGATTGGATGTAGTGTAAATATGAGTCGAGGTTCCTCAATGATGTTAACTAGAAATAGAGTATCAATGTTCTTTTCCATTATGGCCAACTATAACAGCACACAAATCTAACAACAGACTAAACTAATAATTTGCAATATATTAGTTAGGGATTTATGAAAACTTGGTACGATTGAGCTCAAAATATTAATCCCAAAAGTAATCGCTGCACACAATAGCTCAAGATAGCTCTCGAATGATCAAATGAAAGTAAAGGTGCAAAATGAACTTACTTTCCCTCTATTTATTAATAAGAAACAAATGTTTTATACTTCAACCATAGGAATAATGTCATGTCACCAATTTACATGTATCCACCCATTGGTACTCAACCAATAGAAATAACCACTATAAAATAGATATTAACCATGAAATGTCAGTGCGGTCTACACACAATCACAAAACAAAAATCATAGAAACTTACACCATTGTGTGCATATAAATATTACCGCTCATGAATCTACGGGATTGGTAATGGATTTTTCTATAAGTGCTCCCACTAAGAAAATAATATTCTTAGTTCACAGATGGAGTCTCCACACTTCCTGAACTTGTGGATTTCTTAGTTAACTAATAAGAATTCAGTTCCCCTTTCTTCACTTGTGTATTTTTTATCACTTCTGACTTCATCAACATTGGTAGTCTGATTTCCTTTCCTATCCTTTGATTGATTAGGAAATTGGTTTTGAAACCAATAGTCTCTAGCCAGATGACCTATCTTGTGATAGAAAAAACATGCCATGTTGGTTGACTTCCAAGGACCAACATTACCTCTCATAGTTCTCATTTTACAATTTACTGCTAGGTGTCCATAGTTACCACATATTGAAATGTAGTATTGAATTGTCTTTACCTTCTAACAATATTCACTGATGTGATAGGTGACCTAGGTGCATACACCTTTGACCTACAATCTCCATCTTTGTGTCCCTATTTATTGCATGTAAAACAATATCCATCAAAGTTGCCAATGTTGGATCTACTGATAGACTTGGATCTACACTCATATGCAGCATCACCTAAATTATGAAAATTATAGCAATAACCATTAAAAGAGTGAGGTTTATTCAGTGGTTTTCTCCTACACACATTTGTAGTATGACCAAGATTTACATAGTTATAACAACTAGGTTTGTTAGGTTTCTTACCTGATATGATTGGATCTACCTTCTAAAATTTCTATCTCTCCTTAGGTTTAGATTAAGAGGACTCACTGATTTAAAATGTTCCTTCTCATGTATATCCAAGACTGGTTGTATCTTTGTGTCTCCTTTGGCTCTTTTGTTGTTCATCAGGATTTGGTGAGCTTTGATTATATGCTCAGTTTTTAGTTCCTTCTTCAATTTATCATTCATCTCTCTAAGCCTTTCATTATCAACTATTACTTCTAGATTCTATGTAGCAGTATCCTACATTTTACCTGATATAAAGAAAATTCCTATCTCTAGTTAACAAGCTCTTGATCTTTTTCCTTTAGGGCATCATGAGAAATTTTGTTTGCAGCTTCTATAGTCTTCTTTGCATCTTCATCTTTTCCTTTTACTTCAAGGACTTCACACATACTTACAAACTGACTTTCAAGCTCTTTTTTAGATTAGACAAATTTTCTTTGAGACCCTTTTTATTACTCAATAGATCTACAATTGCCTCCTTCAACTCTTCAGATATAATACCTTCGAATGGTTGTTCTATGTAGTCTTGGATTTCACTCAATTTCTCAGTGTGTTATCTCCTTTTGGGAAGTGGCTTCTTCAAATTTTCCTACAGCTCAATGATCATCTTGTTTGCATTCTCAAGTGTCATCTCATACCTATAACCCTCCATGATAGTGTATCTTTTCCCCAAGCTATTATGATTATCACCAAGAGAACCAATGCTCTGATACCAATTATTGGAATTATTATGTACTAAGAAGGTGGGATGAATTAGTACAAATAGGTAGTAAACAAATTCAACCACTGATCTAAATAAAAACATAATTACTTTCACAACCAAAAATCATATAACTGATGAAAACACATAAAATAAAGTAATATCAAGCATCCACAAATTCATCGCACATGATGTGGCTATTTTATCATGGAAACCCTTAGTTAAAGGGAGAAAACCACTATGGGGATGACATCCACAAGCCCAATACTGCAGTAAATGAGGTTTCCCTATTAGGAGCTACAAATACCCTTTTTGAGGGTTCACTGTGTTAGGAGTGACTATTACATTGTTAGGAGTACAATCAGATTAGTTATGATCTACCTCACTAGAGGATTTCAAACCTCAATAAAAAATTTACCCTATTAGAGGATTTACTAAAAAGATCCCATTAGAGGTCACCCGGTTAAGGGATTTTTCTTGCTACAAATATTAGGGACAACAAGATTAGTGATCTAGATGTAGAATTGATTGCTTCTCAGATCCAATATGTTCTCTATACTCTGAAACTACTCTTTGTCCTTTTTCTATTATCTTTCTGATCACAACCTCAAATTGAAATCACAAAACCCTAATCACATCACCTACAACAACTATAACTTCATTACTTTTCAATAAGAATAGTTCCTATTATATATACAACTTGCATTGACATCAAACACACAAAAAATGATCTTCAAATACTTTCCCGCGAAAGCACCTTGTGCCAAAGTGATAATATCGATGAATAAAATGATTTATCATGAATGTGTTAGATCAAGATAAGAACTACTAGCTATATCTCCAAATTAGTCAAACACATTTTGACTTCTCTAATGCAACACCTCAAATCCAACTTATGTGTTTGCATTGATCACATAATGTCAAAATATTGAATTCATAACCTCTATTCCATGTCATCATAACATTAGAAATGATTGCACATACTATACCACTCACTAATATGTGATTTACCAATTGTTACTCAAGAAATCTTGAGTTCTACCTTTCTAAATGTCTAAGGAAACAAAAACTCTTTCACTGATCAACCAAATGAGTTGTGGTTGGTACCACACTACCATCTAAGCATGTTTATTATGTATCTGTGACCGCTCCTCATAATTCCACTTCTACCATGACCACCACCAAAGTGATGTTCTCACTTCTATCGATCTTTTGGACTTAGCCAATTTTTTGTATTACCTTCTTACTGATTAAGTCTTTACTTTACCTTTTGTATTCCATGATTGTATTGACTTAGTTTTCATCAATGAAAACCAAATAAGTGACTCGTTATAACTACACCTGAAGATCCATCACAATACCAACATTGAAATATATTGGAATTGGTTTTTTTTATAGTTGTTGGTATTCATCTTTTGTCACTGATGTCAACATATGTTTCTGATGAGACAGACAAGCTATTTGTCAATGGTGCATGGATGAATAAAAGAAGTGTATGGGAACTATACAAAAATTTCATTGTATGCGAAGATGGGGATCTGTACAAGGATGAGCTTTATATCTAAGGTCACTAGAGATTATGTTTCTATTTGATTGAGTTACAATATTTTTGGTGAATACTATTTGCTGAACAATGGTAGAGAATTATGACAGAGTTAGTCTCTAAGTTTTGAGGGTAACTTGCGTGCAATATTGAATCATGTTATGTGAGCTTGAGGAATGGAAAAAGAAATGTTGAGGTATTTTTTTTATAATTCTTGGGCCTTAAGACCCTAGGTGACATCAGTTGTGGCGTGTGTTCTAGAGAAGACCTATTTGGGGTTGACTTCAGAGATGTAGTGTGTATTATGGTGATGAGCAAGGATTACAGATCTTAGATTATATTTAATGGATTGTAATTAATGTTTACTTGTTATAGGTACCGTGTGTATCTTAGCAAGGGATTATGTAATTATTTATGCAGTGGGGAAGTCTTAATTGGATGACCTAATTTATTATTGCAAACCTGTATAGAAGAAAGTTGTTTTCTTTTGTGGAGAGTGTGGTGAGACAACAAAGTGTGAAGGTTGTGAGCTTGTATTTGCAAAGTCTGCTGGATGTAGAATAGTGGTTGTGATTGAAGAACTTTATTGGAACTGATTTAGCAATGCCGTTACTATTAGTTGGTTCATTGAATTGTATATCTTATATACATCAATATTTTAGATAGTATGTCTTGAGGGTGGATTTAACCTTCTTTAGGTAGTGAGCCAGTTGTTTCTCTTGACTCCTAACAGGGTCTATCCTTTAACAAGGACTGTGTACTATATGTAATAATCAGCTCCTAACAAGGATAAATCTCCTAACATGGATACTATACTTTCAGTGCATTATTTGAGGGTGCTAATTCCCACTGGGGTTTTTTCCTTAACAGGGTTTCCTTGAAAACAAATGGTTGTGTTATAGTGTTTTTGTTGATGTGTTTAGAATTTCATTTATCTTTTGATTATTAAAGGTTAAAGTTTAAATTATTTACACAACTAATTCAGCCCCCTCTCTTAGTTGTTCTGGTGTACTATTATTCCTTACAATTGGTATCAGAGCTTCTAGTCCTTAGAGAGAAAGCTTAACCACTTGAGGTGATCCTAAAGATGATGTACTATAGAAAGGGTAGTATGAATTTAGATCCTTAAAACTTTGACAATTGGAAGAATAAGATGAGAAATCATTTGTTGTGTTTGGGAATTGACTACTAGATGATTTACAAAAATATGAGTAGATCAAGACTGAAGATGAACTAGATAAAGCTATTGATGATGAAAAGAAGTTTCTTTCTTGTAACATGGTTGCAAGAGAATCTCTTATTAGTGCACTCTCCGAAGGTGAATTCATAGAGGTTAAATATTTGGATTCTACACATAAAATTTGGTCAAGATTGGAAGCACTATATGAAGGAGATAAGTTCACTAAGCAGGTGAAGTTACAGTACTGGAAAAAAGGATGGAAATTATAAAAATGAAAGATGATGAGAATGTTAGAGCATATGTACAGAGAGTTACTGAGGTTATTATTGGCATTAGAAACTCTGGAGGGACATAAAGTGAAGAAGAAGTGATAAAAAATATTATTAGATCTTTGACACCTATTTACAAAACTAAAGTACAAGATATAGAGTAGATCATACCTTTGGCGGTGAACTTCAAGAGAGATGTTGATTGAAAAATTAGCTACCTTTGAGGTCGCAGAGCTGGGATCTTCATTACCTAAGGTTGAAACAACATTCAAAGTGAGTGTGCATAATAATAAAAAGACTTTATCAGGGATTGTGAACACCAGTAGAAGTGACTTGTGAGAAGAGCTTGGTGAATATGTTGATGATTGGGAAAAGATACAAGAAGAAGCAAAGAAGTTAGATGAAATTGTGGCCCTGGTTACAAGAAGAGAAAAGAGAGGTAAGGGTAAGTTTGAAGAAAATTTACCTCTGAAATTTTTTTCATGTAATAAGATAGGTCATTTTGCATCTAGATGTCCTTCAAGGGTTCCGAAACATAAATATAAATTTTATAGGCCTAAATAATCCAAGGATAAGGAATGTTACTATGCTAGTGAAGGTATATCTTGATGATGATGTTGAGGATTATGATGAAATTGGATTTATTTCTATTAAAGATGATGAACCTATTCATGAAGAGAAAGCCCTAGTTTCACATGTTGAGAAGAAATCTGAATGGATCATAGAAAATGGTTGTTCACATCATATTACTAGTGATAGAAACAATTTTATTCAGCTAACTAAATATGATGGTGGTGTAGTCAGATTTGGTGACAATACTCCTAAGTTTATCAATGGAGTGGGATCGATTTCTCTTGATGGTAAAACTAATACTAATGATGTATTACTTGTTGATGGACTTAAGCATAATTTTTTGAGTGTTGGAAAACTTGTTGACAAAGGTTATCATTTGAAGTTCAATTATGGGAAATGTTCTACCAGAAGAAAGACAGGAGATCTAATAGCATCTGGTACTAATTCAAGAGGTAATTTTTTTGAGTTGAACACTAAAAAAGTTTCTTTTTTTGTTGTGAAGGTTGATGACAGTTGGTTATGGAATAGAAGATTTTGTCATGTAAATTTTGATAACATTGTAAAATAAAGTATGACTAATGTTGTTAGATATCTCCTGAAGATTGTGAAACCTACTAACACCATGTGTAGAGAATGTGTGATGGGGAAACAAAATAGAAGATATTTTAAAAGAAAATATTATTCAGGAAAAGGGAAGTTGGATCTGGTGCATACATATTTGTGTGGTCCTAAGAGAACAAGATTTTACTATGGTGAAAGGTATTCATACTTTTTTTTTACGACTTTTCTAGGATGATGTTGGTTACATATCTTAGAGACAAATCTGAGGCTTTTGATTAATTCAAGATATTCAAAGAAAAAGTTGAGAATGAATCAGTTTTGAAGATAAAATATTTAAGATCAGATAGAGGTGGAGTATTTACTTGAGATTTTTTTAATACCTACTGTGAAAATCATGAAATATATAGACAAACATCCGCTCCTATGACACCACAAAAGAATGAGATTGTAGAGCAAAGAAATAGAACTATATTTCTTGAAGGAAATATGTCACATGTTCATTGGAGAGAAGCTATTGGTACTACTATTTACACTTTAAACATAATTTAGATAAGATAAGGTACTAATAAGAATCCTTATGAACTATGGTTTAATCATGATCCTATAGTGAAATATTTTAGAATATTTGGTAGTAAATGTTATATCAAAAGAGATTATGAAATAGGAAAGTTTGATGCTAGAAGTGATGAGGGAATCTTCCTTGGTTATTCCACTAAGAGAAAAGATTATAAATGTTTTAATCTGAGATTGCGGAAGATGATTTAAAGTGATAATATGAGGATTGATGATAAGTTTCAAATTTAGGAAATAATATATGATTGTAGACAGACTACAGAGAACAAGGAGGTTACTTAAAATCAAGAAGAACCTTTTGAGGTTGATCATGAGATTGAGGGATGTCTGAATGATTCAAATGATCCTACTGAAATTTCAAAAAAACCGAGGTATGTTAAGAAGAACCATCCTAAAAACCAAATTATTGGCAATGCAAATAAAGGCATGATGACAAGATCCAGATTAAGGGATTAAATGTGTTTGATTTCTCAAGTTGAACCAAAAAATAATGATGAGGCATGTAGAGATGAATCTTGGACTAAAGATATGCAAGAAGAATTGGAACAGATAAAGAAAAATAACACTTGGGAATTGGTTTCTAGACCTAAAGATAAGAATTTTATAAGGACTAAATAGGTTTTCAGAAACATAATAAATGAGGAAGGAATGGTTGTAAGGAATAAGGCAAGACTAGTTTGTAAAGACTTGAGGCAATAAGATTATTTCTTTCTTATGTTGCACACAAAGACTTTAAAATATATCAGATGGATGTGAAATCCTCATTTTGGAATGGAGATCTAGAGGAGGAAGTATATATTGAACAACCTGATGAATTTCCTCTAACAGATGATGAGGACATGGTTTTTAAATTGAAGAAGGATTTGTATGGACTAAAACAAGCACCCAGAGCATGGTATGGACATGTACTTACTTTGTCTTGGTTTAAGAAAAGGTAACAAAGACAGTAATTTGTACTTAAGAACTAGTGAAGATGGAATTTTAATAGTTTAAGTTTTTATAGATGATATCATTTTTGGTGGTAGTGATAAAAAGACTAAAAGTTCTCTAAAGAAATGGAAAATGAATTTGAGATGTTGATGATTGGTGAGATAAAAAATTTCCTTGGACTATAAACCAATTAGAACAAGAATGGCATTTTTATTTCTCAGACCAAGTATCTTAAGGAAATGTTGAAAAAGTTTAGAATGGAAGATTGTAAACCTGTTGGAACACCTATGGTTACTAGTCACAAGCTTACTATTAGTGATGAATCTTAGAGTGTTTTTCAGAAAAAGTACAAATCTATGATTGGAGTATTACAATATTTGACTCACACCAGGCCAGATATTGCTAATGCAGTTGGAATTATGGAAAGATATCAAGAAGATCCTAAAGAGACTCACCTTACTGCTATAAAAATAATATTTTGATATTTGAAAGGAACACTGGAATATGGCTTATGGTATAAATAATATGATGATTTTTTTTCATGCTTATACTGATGCTGATTGGGTTGGGAATGTTGATGAAAAAAATAGTACAAGCGGTGGTGCATTTTTTCTTGGGGAAAGATTGGTGTCTTGGTTAAGTAAAAAATAGGATTGTATAGCTCAATCCATTGTTGAATCAGAGTATGTTTCTGCTGCTATAAATTGCACACAGATTGTTTGGATGAAGAAAATGTTGAAGGACATTGGGATAACTTTTGATGAGCCAATGGTTATTCATTTTGATAACAATAGCATAGTGAATATGTCAAAGAATATAGTTATGCATTCAAAAACTAAACATATTTCAATTAAGTATCATTTCTTGAGAGACAAGGTTGCAGAGAAGGATATTAGATTGGAGTATATCAACACAAATGAACAAATAGAAGATATATTTACAAAACCTTTTCCAAAGGATTCCTTTGAGTATATCAGAGGTATGCTTGGGGTGAGAGCCCCTCCTTGAGAGAGATAATTAATGCAGGAATGCATATTCCTAGTGGCTTTCAGAGCTATAACATTTTCTGGATTTGATGTATGGATCTACTCCTCAGGGGGAGTGATCGCAGGAACAACATAGAACACATTTGGGTGATTAAGTACTGGTTTTTGCAGACATAAAGATTTGAAAAAGCTACACCTTGTAGAGGAAAGATGGTCATAAGTAGAATAATGGGACCCTTTTCCATTGATGTCAAAGGGGGAGAGATTCTGTGAAGAGAGACTATGGATAATCCCTACTATTTCAAGGAGAGTTATGAAGAGGATATTGAGAAGATTGTATTGAGATAGGTACTTTTTGGATTGATGGATTTTACCATCTGTTTACATCAATGCCAAAGGGGGAGATTGTTGGAATTGGTTTCTATTGTAGTTGTTGGCATTCATGTTTTGTCACTGATGTCAACATATGTTTATGATGAGACAGACAGACTGGTTATCACTTGTGCATGGATGACTGATAGAAGTGTACAGGAATTTTATGAATGTTTCATTGTATGCAAACATGGGGATGTGTACAGGGATGAGATTTGATCTTATATCTAAGCTCTCTTGATATTATGTTTCTATTTTATTGAGTTATGATGTTTTTGGTGAAAATTGTTTGTTGAATAGTGGCAGAGAATTATGATAGATTTAATCTCTAAGTTTTGACAATAACTTGCGTGCGAGATTGATTCATGTTATGTGAGCTTGAGGAATAAAAGAAGACATGTTGAGGTATGTTTTTTATAATTATTGGGTCACAAGAATCTTGGTGATTTTATTTGTGGTGTGTGTTCTAGAGAAGACCTATTTGGGGCCAACTTTAGAGATGTAGTGTGTATTATAGATGGTGAGTGAGGATTACAGATCTTAGATTATATTTGATGGATTGTAATTAATTTTTACTTGTTATAGGTATCGTGTGTATCTTAGCAAGGGGTTATGTAATTATTTGTGCATTCGGGAAGTCTTAATTTTCCGACCTAATTGCTTATTGTAAACCTACATAAAAGAAAGTTGTTTTCTTTTGTGGAGAGTGTGGTGAGACAATGAAGTGTGAAAGCTGTGAGATTGTATTTTTGAAGTTTGCTAAATGTAGAGTAGTGGTTATTATTGAAGAAATTCATTGGAACTATTTTTCCAAAGTTTTTTCTATTAGTCGGTTCATTGAATTGTATATCTTATATACATTTATATTTCAGACAGTATGTCTTGAGGGTGGATTTAACCTTCTTTAGGTAGTGAGCCAGTTGTTTCTGTTGACTCCTAACAGGGTCTTTCCTTTAATAGGAACTATGTACTATATGTAATAATCATATTCTAACATGGATATGATACTTTTAGTGCATTATTTGTGGGTGCTAATTCACACCAGGGTTTTTTCCTTTATAGGGTTTCCTCGATGAAAAACGGTTGTGTTATGGTGTTCTTGTTAATATGTTCAGAATTGCATTTATCTTTTTATTATTAAAGGTTAAAGTTTAAACTATTTACACAAGTGATTCAACCCCCCTTTCAGTTGTTTTGGTGGACTATTATTGCTAACAATATTGACTTAGTTGCCATCAATGACAACAAAATAAGTGACTCCTTGTAACTACACCTCAAGATCCATCACAATACCAACATTGACCTCTTGTACTACACAATGTCTTCTCTATCATCTCTCTATTTCTCTCCCTTACCTCTACATCTATCCCTCCCTCTTTATCTCTATTTCTATACTCACTCCTATTGGGATAATAGAAAGGTGTGTATTGAGAGGAGAGGGGTGAATCAGTACCCTCAAAAAATTTCAAACAAATCTTTGTAAACAAATGTCCTGATATAACCGACTAAGTAGATAACATTCACAAAACATGTAATGTCACTGCTAAAATGTAAATTCATGTAATGTAAACAATAAGCATACATCAGATTTAAGTACACATGACACTAGTATTTTGATATCGTAGAAAAACCCTATTAAAAGGGTAAAAACTGCGGTGGGGATAGGACCCACAAAACTTCACTATTGCACTAAATAAAGTAGCATGTTAAAGCTTACAAATATTGATCACTTTTGGTGACCTTACCCTGTTAGAAGTAACAATAAGATTGATTAGATCTACCTTGTGTGAGGATTTAGCAACACAAATTATGTGTACACTCAATTAAGAGATTTATACAAAGACGGTTAAGTCTACTCTGTAATGAGATTTTGGGATTGTTAAAATTGTCAGAGAGTAACAAAATTGTGTGATCTGAACATATTAAAATCTCTATATTTTGAATACAGATCCTTTAAGTGCATATAAAATCTATTACCTTACTATGAATGATAATACCTTATGCTCTTCTCAATAGCCTTACCTCTATTCTGAAAACTTAATGCTTCAATGTAATCCTTTTCCTAAAACCCTGTCTAATCTTTGATGTCCATAGTATGGCAGCTACTTGATCATTACTTGATCAACATACATTACAAAATTGACATTGTAACATTACATATATCAAAATTCTTGACCTAATTAGGGTTTTACAATATCTTACAAAACCTAAGATCAATGGTTTACAACATTTACCTTGATCATCTAAACATAGGAGATATAAACAATTAATGTTGTGAATCTGTAATTAATGTTCTCCTTGATCATTGTAAACTATTATCCAACTTGACAAAAAGTTGTTACCTAGATTGATGTTCCATTACAAACTTTTATGTGACCGCTGGTTCACTTGGTAATTACTTTCTCTTAGTGCTTGGTGTTCTCTATGTATCTCGGTGTAAAATGTGTGCTCGGTGTACACCGCTTCTTGGTAAAGTCTATCTACTCGGTGATCATTGCACTCAGTTAACTCTGTCCATGATCATTGCACTCAGTTAATTCTACACTTTTGTGATCATACTGACTAGTATGTATGTGACTCTGTAACTGATTGGGTATTTGAATGCATGAATACTAATGACAACCTTCAAAGCTCATTTGGAGTAACATTCTCCCCCTTTTAAATTAGTATGAAAAAATTGTATATGTAGATGTAGTATACACACTACAACTTATACATAGTGACTTCCACTCTCTAAATGCTCGGTATATGCATATGTTTTCCCCTAATTATATCTTCCCCCTTTATTATACATTTATACATATGTTTCCCTATTTTTTGAAATTAATGACAAAATAATAAACTTACAGCTTGTCAAAACTATTAGGATGGGCCTTCTGGAGATTTTCAATTAAATTCTCTGATTCCTCCTTTAGATGATCAAGGGTCAAAATCTCTAGGGTTAGTTGAGCATGCATATCATATATTCTCTCGGTAAGTGATAGTTCTAGGGTAGAAATCAAGTTCTTTTCCAGTGTCACATACTTTTGCATCATAACCAAATGTGGCAGTAACATATCCTGTAGTTCAGTTACCTGTTCTCTGGTTTTTTCCTCTTCATTTTCAGATCAAGTCTCAACTACTGAGTTTGTAGAACCTTGGTGTAATTCATTTGCAATGCATGTTGCTCGATTGAAAGACTGCTAGAAATATATTTTAGATCTTCATATAATTGCTTCATCTTTTCACTAAGTTTGGTAGTGAAGTGATCTAATGTGCATAACTTTTGTACAATTGTAAGGGATTCAGTTATAACATTTTCTAGACCAGATAAATTTTTTGATAGAGTTAGCTTGTTCACTACCACTACTTGGTTGATCTTTTTAGTAACCTTGTACTCAATCTTATTTTTTTCTCACTCTTCTAATTTATGCTTGACATCAATGTCTGGATAGTTTATTGCCTCAGTGAGCAATGCAAGTTGATCAATGATGGGGGTTGATTCATTGATAATTGTGTCACGAACAACTTGTTGTAGAATCTCCTTTGCATCTTCTAGAACTTGTGCATTTTATGTTATTTCCTTAGGTTATCTTGTGTTTCTTTTCAGGTACATAATTCACCATATTTCCTAAGTGATTCAGGATCAACTATCTTTGGATCACATTTGGGGATGTCTATGATTTCATCTAAAGTTACTGCATCCTTTCTCCCTTTCTTCTTTTTCTTCTTCTTCTTCCCTTGTACACTTGTTGAAGGAGATAGAGTTAGTGATAGTTGAGCCTTTTGCTTAGGTTCTTGCTTATGTGACTTGGTGGGTGTGATGCCTTGTGAAGGTGTCTCGGTAGCTGACCGGGTGTCAGTAGTAGGAGTATATACTATCTTTTCTATTGTGTCTTCACCTTTTTATGCAACACCAATGGTTTTGTGGGGTGCATCACCTTGTGTTGTTGCTCCAATGTGGTTGGTCTCTTTACCTTGTGTATCACCCTTGTCTTCAGTTGTGTCTGTGACTTGTTCAGGTGTCTTCTTTTCTGCTTCATTCTCAATGTCAATAGCTTGTACCAAAATGGGAAGATTACCTAGTACCATTTCTCGGGTGACCTTTTTTGTATCTATTTCATCTAAGTTTTCAGTAGCTTTGATTATCATTTCATCTGCTTTTTCCCTATCATCAAGATCACCTTTAGTTATGTCATTTATTGTGATCTCTGGATGACTTATATTAGTCAACAGTTCAGGAATTCCATCTAATACATTATCAACTATTTTATCATCAATATTTATTGGTTCTGTGCTCATTTGATGTCCCTCGGTATCGAATATAGATACAATGTCCTCAGTTTCCTCAGTGTCCTCGGGTGGATTCAACAAATTTTTTCAAATTCTGGTGCTCTCTTCATCAACCTCTTTTAGATTCCCTTGAAGTATATTCAATGTTTGTTCTTTCTTATGGAACTTCTTTTCATAGTGTTGCATAATATCATCAATTTGTTCTACTATGCAATCAACCTTAACTAGAGAGAGAGCTTCCTCTCTCATCTATTTCTCAGTGTTGAGTGCATATGTCCATCAGGATGATATTTTATCAAACAATTCGGATGGAATGTAAGTAGAAAATTCAACAGGGACTTGTTTGAAATTGATCATCATACCTATGATAGATTATTCAAGTTTATCCTTATTCTCGGTAGTCAGATCTGCATAAGAATTTACCTTAGGATGTCCTAACCTTTTGATTGTTCAGATTTTCTCTGCAATTTCATCAATAGCCTTCGGTACTTTCTTCTGCACAACCTTAAATTGATTTTTATTTTCATCATAATCATCCTCGTCATCCTTATTCCTAACATATTTATTTCTTTGTCTCAGTGCTATGGTCTTTGGTTTCCTTGTCTAATAAGTGAATTTCAGTGATGACCTAGTAATCTTTGCAAATCCTTTCTTCAAAGGAGGTGAATCTGTGGTCACCAATTGTGATCTTTTCCTTGGTGGAGAGTCAGTATTTATGCCTTTTCCCTTTTTGGCCTTAGATGCCTCTACCTTTTTTTCATTGGACTCAGTGGCATCAACATCTTGTTCGGGTTCTTCATCTTTACCGACTAAAGTATGCTCCTTGGTATCATTAACTAACTTTGTTAGGTCTATGCAAAAAAAAAAAATCAAACCAATTGGTGAGTCATGTGTTTCAAATTTTCAAGCTAGGTTCTATTTGGTTCAAAACCCTTGTAATTGTTTTTAAATTTGGAGTCACTGATCTAAAACCCTAAGTTACTAGGATGGGTTCTAATTTTGAGTTAATTTTTCTATCACTTAAAGTATTATGAACCCATGTGTTCAATTTAACATTGGACTGGGCTATATTTTGTTTATCCTATAGACCTAGTACTTTAATATTTTATCCTAAGTCTAAATGCCCTACGGGCCTTTTTAAATTTACATCATGTGTCGTGCAGCTCTATTTTAATCTAATAGACAGTGTGATTCCTTCATATCAAGATGTCATCAATCTATCAATCAAGGCATTGCGCTTGAAGGCCACATGTCTTTGACAGGTTTGACATTGGTTAAAAGGTTATGATAAAGTGTGATCAGATTCAACTTGATCTGCTAGACATCGCATTGCATTTATCTCAAGATGCGGTCGATCTACCCTTCAAGGCATTGCGCCTGTTTGACATCTGTCCAGTAGGTACAGATGAAGTCAAAGAATTCAAGATAAAGGGTAATCACATTGGATCTGATCATGTGGTTAGTGTAAAGCTTCAGGCTAAAGATGATCAAGATCTATCTAATAAGGTATTGCGCCTAAGTGTCACCTAGCATATGGCGGGCCCTATTCAGCAATAAAGAATGAAATAAAGGTAGTGTGACTTAAAATTAATCTGATGGTTGGCATGATTCCTTAATCATGAGCTATGGTCTGATTAACTATCAAGGCATTGCGTCTATCCACCACATTTCCCAAGTGGGTCTGATCCTACAGTTAAAGTAAAGTAAACAACATGCATCTTAGTTTTGATTGTGCGACTGGCGTAAAGCCTCAGCCTGAAGATGAAAAAGACATTAAGCCATTGCACCTAGCTTCTGTGTCTCCTATCTACAAGTTCAAACCTACAGTCAGTAAAAATGGTGATTAAGTAACCAGTAATCAAGTTCAATCAGATCTGATGGCTGGCATGATTCCTTAACCAAAAGATGCAGAATAGATAACCATTAAGGCATTGAGCCTTACTTTCACGTGTCTTTCATAAGCTTTTGTGACCTACAGTTACAAATTAAAGGGTAAGGTTAATATGAAATCAAGTGGGTTTTGATCGAACAGACAACGTAAAGACTCAAAGAAAAATTGGTCGTGATCTAGCTATTAAGGCATTGCATTTGCACGACACGTAGATAAGTGTTGGGACCCGACTAGAGTTAAAGGAAGGTAAAGAACCAATAGTTTTAAAAGGATCAAATGGTGACCATAAAGCCTTAATCCAGAGATGAAAGGAGATTAACCATTGAGGCATCACACTAGCATGACACATAGCATAAATGAGATCATTGACCATGGGTTATAAAGGAATGTAAAGGCACTGTAAGTTAATTTTGATCGGACGGACAACATAAAGCCTCAAAGAAAAGGTGATTGAGATATACTAATCAAGGAATTGAGCCTAAAAAACATGTGTCCAAAATGATAGTGGTTTTCATTAACTATTGCTAGCCGCATGATTTGATAGGAAATGTAGAGATCAACGGTCACATTTTAAACTGGTAAAGTATAATTTTCTGAACTGTTGGGCCGCAAAGTTCCAAACAAAGTGAAAGTAATGGCAAGGCGTATGGAAGTCCCAGTAGGAATTAAATTCTAAGTCTACTTGAGAATACACATAAGATTGTCTTATGAATTTTTTCAATCCATACCTAACGAAGTGATTTGAAGCAGAGATGAATTGTAGAATTTGTTGCATGTTTTCCAACTTTGCAGAATAGGTAAGCTTTTTTGAAACTACATTTCTTGGAAATTGTGAATTGAATTGACAGTAGGGTTTTGGTGATGTGAATTAAATATACTGTTTGCATATGATAATATTATTTTCTTGTCTATAAACACTAAATTAAGGATGGCACCCAGAAGGAAAATTTCACGAAAAATTGATTACTAGGAGAAAAATGTTTGTGATGATTTCCTACAGCAATTGAATAGGTCAACCAATGACACAACCAAACTTAAGGACAGAGTGCCAATACATCCTTTTTTGAAATTGGGTGAGGGTTTTTATGATAGGGGAAGATGGGCACAAGATGCCAAGATTAGCATGATTGATCTATGTTTGTTTAAGGTGGCTTTTAGCCAGAGGAATGCATTTTCCCCCAATAGTAACATTTGGCAATTTGATGTGGGAAAGTTAATAGTCCCTGGGGTTTTCATGGACACAGACTTATTAATACAAATTTCAGAGACATATGATGATGTTTCTAGGGTTCTCAGAGACATAAATGGTAATATATTAATAAACATCACACCTGAATAAATAAGGGAGGTGTTCCAGTTAAACGATCCCTCTGTTCAAATGGAAAACATTGATTTTGATTATTTCAAAGAAGTGTATAAGGCTCAAAGAAGCTATCTTAGAGGTGTGCCTTCGAGGTAATTCTTCAACAAAATAGGAGACTTGATTGTGGTAGGCCCTAATACTCCAGAGCCATTCAAATTAGATTATTTTAATGCAAAGGCTAGAGGAATGTATAGTGCCCTAAGTCATATTTTTGGAGAAGATGAAGAAGTAGTGATGCTCATTCACTATATGTTTATGATGGTTCAAATTATTCATCCACACTTAGCCATCATTTTTTATTTTACCACCCATCTTGCTGAATTAATTCCCCAAGGTCTAATAGGTATAAAGAATGCCAAGGTAGTCAGTCCATTTGGATGGTATTCCATGTTGATGCATATGATCCTATATAAGAATGTTGGTTATTTTGAGAAGCAAATGAATCTAATGAGGTTCAAAGATGATGAAGAAATGCCTCTCCAACTATGCAGTGTAGATCTTTCATTGGATAGAAAGGAGGTCAGTTTCATCACTTTTGAGAGGTGCTTTTCTTCCAGGCTCACAACATTTTTGTTTTCACATAATTCAAGGAATCGTAGAAGTCTGTTGAATCTTTTAAGACCAAAATATTTTGTTAAAAGTGTTGAGATAGTACACAACTGGGGTGACATCATCTTATACCATGTTTCAACAATATTCAATGTTTATAGTTTCAAGGGAGTTCCAAATATACTCCCATATCAGGTACCTCTTAAGGTAGGCATTGCAAAGATAATTAGGCAAATTGGTGGCCTACAAGAGGAGGCACTGACAGGGAAAGGGAAAGGCATTATCTTCCCTAATATCACAATTTCCCATCAATTGTTTATCACTAAAGGGGGATGGAAACACATGAATAAATACCTGGAACCCTATCAAATGACAACATCAGTGGTAAGATGTGCTGACACTAAAGGATTCATGAGAGATATGTTTAGGAAAAGAACAAAGTGTCTAGTATTGGATCATGAGTTGAATTTTCTAGAGGATATCATCTAGAATGAATTCAATCTACAAGAACAAGAGATTAATAAAGAAAAGTGGTTGGTCTACAAGAATACCTTGGATTTTGTATAAAAATTTGATAAAGGATATGATCATTGTGAGGCCTACATTAGACTGTCATAGTTTTACTATTATGTTCTCCTACTTTCAGTAGTTTATACTTTGACATACTTTGACTATTGGAGACTTTTTATACATTTGAGGATCGGTGGAATCCTGTGTTATGTATTCAACACCTGATTTTGTAATCAGGGTACTTTTGAAATACTTTATGTTCTGATTTAGTTTCATCTTATGATTGATGTCTTATATGGATTTAAATGTATGAATTTAATATAATGAATTTAGTTTAGGAAATCGATGCTAGGTTATTTCAGTTCTAATGCGAATGTGGTTTATATGCATGTATATTATTGATGTCATGTTATGTTTCATATCATGTTGTTTTGGATCTACTGATGTGTGCATTGAGTGTGCAGGAAAAGTTGACCATGGATCTATACCGGGACCCAGTACTGGAACCTATGTAAATACCCATGCTTTCCAAGGTCCTATCTATATAAAGAGACATGGACCTCATTGTTTATGTGGTTATTTCATGAACATGGTTTACATGTGTGTAATTAAATTAGTAAATGTTTATGTGATTGAGTCATGTCATTTGTTTTAATTCAATGTGCCAAATTTGGCAATTATTGTAATTTAAATGTTGACATGGCTAGTAAAGGGAACCAGGGTTAGTTATAGGGTTAACTAAGGTTATCTAGGAGTAGTACCCAATCTTACCCCAAGGTTTGAAGTTTCTAAAAGTCTTCTTGACTTAGAAATCCGTAGGTTCATTTCAGGGTTAGTTTTAGAAGGTCTTTTGGGCTCCTAGGGGGTAACTGGGGTCAGTTTTAGTCACCCAACTTGGTACCTTATGGGTTGGGGGTCATTTTTCATCATTAATGAGCCTCTAAACTCATTTATTACTCCCTTAAAGTGTCATTTTCAGACTTGAGCGAATTTTGAAGAGGAGTGTAACCTTGGTTAACCTCACTCACTCTTCTACCCAAGTTTCATTTGACTTCATCCATGGAGAGTTAGGCAAGTGGTTAGTTATGGGTTGGTTAGATTTACCTCACCTTTGGGTTAAGTCTTGTTCTTGTTGGAGGTTTTCCTATTTAGGGAAGGAATTAGGATGAGTTGTGTGTTCACCCACTCTCTACCCTTACAGACAAAATTTAGTTGAAGGAGCCTTTTTGGAAGGAGCTTAGGAAGGATAGCTCAACACCAATCTATTTCTCATTCTAGCTTGGAATTAAGGTTGGATTTCTTTAAAGTAAAATTATTTGTGCTTATATGTGTTCTTGAGTTCAAAAACTCCATTAATGGAGTCCTATGTGTTTTGAAGTTTTTTTTTTAAATTGAAATTTTATGTGGAGTTTCATAATGTCTTTATTTTGTGATTGGATTTTGAATGGGTCTTCAAGGCACACTCACCCTTGGGAGGGCAGAGTAACCTTGAAGGGGTAGATGGAAGTGATTCTTGTTAGTGTAGAGTCTCCCATGTGTGGAGGGAAAAATATGGGGTAACATGATACCCATGATGCCAAGAAGGGCCTGAGGGCACCTAAGAGGCATAAGGAGGTTACTTCAGGATTGCATCTTGTGAAGATGGTCATTTTCAAGTCCATGTGAGGCTTGTGTGTTCTTGTTTATTCTTGGATTTCTCCTACTGTGAGGTCTACCACTACCCGTATTTCACGAAGGCCTCTTGGAGACCTTCCTCTTGTTCAAACTTGTGATGGGAAATTATCTTGTGTTTTTATTTCATGTTTATGCTTATTGCAAGTGGTGTATGTCTGTTTGTACCCCGTTCCATGTTGGATCCCCAAGCTCGGGGGTGGTCTTGTAAAGGCCTAGGTTGGGATGTGAGCCTCCATGGTCAACCTCATCATTTATAGGTTCTTGAAGGAGTTCCAAGTTGAAATGCACCCTTATGAGGAAGATGGGTATGGCTGAAAAAGTGACTATTTGTAACCTTGATATTTGTAGAAATTTCATTATTTTAAAAGTTGTATTAAAACCATATGAAAGTTGTAACCTTATATGTTTTGGTAAAATTTTTATTTAAGATTGAAATAGGAAGATTTTATGGAAAGAGGGATCATCCCTTGTTTGTAATTTGAAACAGATTATTCAAATCAATATTTTGTGTGTTTGATATTCAAAAAAAAAAAAAAAGTTTCATAGAGTCAGAAATGTTGAAAAATAAATAGTGAAACAAACTTTATGGCTATTGCTTCACTTATGCATTTTAATTGTTACTAGGAAAAGAGCATGGATAAAAATTGTAAATTAGTACGTAAGTTTAAATTTATTTATTGAAATATAGTGTTCTTAGTGGAGAGCAATTTTTTTGATTTTGCACTTATTAAAATTTTGGAAAAGAAATTTCCAAAAAAAAACAAAATGCTCAAAAAAATTATTCCTTCCATGCAAATCATAAGAATAAAATATAGATTCTCATGATCAAATAAAATTTTAAAAAAAATCCACCCTTGTGCTTGTTGTTTTATCACAGACCTTTTTTTTCACCAGGCTAAGAAAATTATCATATTTATAATAATCTAATTTTTAAACTTAGGCCTATTGTTTATACTACTTTTAAACAATAAACAAAAAAAAAATAGTAATAAAAAAATATAATAAAAGTTAAATTATATCAACATTTTCTTTTAAAAAAAAAATTTTGAGAGACTTTCAGGGGGGCGAAGCCCTCCCCAGCCAAACCCTGCACTCGCATGGGGATCAAGCGGCTTGCGGGCCACCCGTTGTGCTCAGCATAGTGGGGCGGCGCGGGTTGTGCCACACTGCCACTGTGCTCAGCATAGTGGAGGTGGCTCCGCTGCCAGCGCTGTATCCACCCACCCTCTTCCCTATGCAAACTGCTCAGCGGTAGGTCTGCAACGAGCCCTGCCTCTACATGGCCATGGCTGGCATCCACCACCTCCATCCATTGCAGTTTGGTTTTCGTTGCCCCAGTCCTTAGAGATATCTAAGGTTTGGGGTCTCAGATTTAGTTGTTTTCTTTATTTTTTTTGTATATACATTAAAAAAAGACTTATGCATAGGGTTATTTTCGAAAATGACAAGGGTTAGTATTTCATTTTTATTTTTAGGGTCTTAACATGAGTTAGGTTTGAATTGTTTTATGTTTCGGGTTTAAATCATATTATATTATGGGGGTTAAATATGATTTGTCATATGTATAACATGTTTTAGTATAATTTAGAATTATTAGATTTGGTCCTGTTTTAATTATGATTTAAATGTTTGTTGGATTGTTTATAATGGTTTTATTTTTTTAGGGTTTTTGGAATATTTTTTATAGTGCTTAACTTTAAAGATTTGATTTTTGTTAGATAATACTTAGTGGTCTAAAGTAAAGTAAATATTTAAATAGATTGGATTTAAGTTTATAAGATAGATTTACTCTATAGACGACTAGATTCTTTTTGTTATATAATCAGATTTTATAAATCTAATTTCTTAAATTGTACACGTGGTTTTAAAAATGATATCTAGAAGTCGTATTTATATAGATTAATATTTAAATCTTGATTTATTCTATAAGGGATTATTCAAGATATTAAATAGATAAATTGCATTTTATCTAAACATTGAGTTATTTATTTAATTAATAATGGTTCAATAGTTCCTATCTACATCGGCTTTTAAATTAATTAAAGGGGTTCTTCATTTAAAGGACTATCAACTTAAAGTTTAGAGCGTTATCAATTTATGTAAAAAAAAGAGAGAGGAGACTTATTGGCCTCGATGACATCATTCAACGTTTAGCGGACCTAGGCAATCCCTTGCCATCTCAAATTATCTTTCTTCTTAGGGTTATGTTCTGTTGACCAAATTTATACATGGTTGACTTTTGGTCAACCATGGTCAAACCTTGACCATTTGACTTGATATTCTAACTAGGTGTTCCATGCAGTCTCTGGACCCTAGGGTTTCAGTTTCATGCCTTTCAGAGATAGTTGACTTTTTGGTCAACATGGGTTGACTTTCTAGTCAACTATCTTAGTTTGCATGCCTTAGCCTTCTATAGGACTTAGTAGGCCCTAGTACCTCCCTTACACATATTTCAAAGTATAGTTGACTTTTGGTCAACTCTAGTTGACTTTTAGTCAACTATCTCGATTTACATGTCGATCGAGGTATCTAGTTTTGGATTCCTTGTAGGGCAGTTCTTAGAGATATCCTACCCCATATGGCCTATCCTATTAACTGTTTCTCCTTTACACCATTTGCGTGTACTTGTGCTACCTTGGAAGTAGCATAACCTCTCCTCTTAGTGTGTTTTAAAAAAATTCTTTTGTGTGTTTTTGCCTAACTTTTGGGCATGACATTTTGGTATCAGAGCCATATTTGGCAACATTGGGAGCCTAATCCACTACGTTGTCACTAAATTTGTCTTGCATGTGTAGGATGCCCCTATCA
This sequence comes from Thuja plicata, assembly GCA_018584345.1. Lineage (NCBI taxonomy): Eukaryota > Viridiplantae > Streptophyta > Pinopsida > Cupressales > Cupressaceae > Thuja > Thuja plicata. The sequence continues at coordinate 108,982 of MU223785.1, read as the reverse complement.
CTTGTCAGGCCCATCAGCAAGGGCATGGTCGGAGACGTGTCCCCGCGACATGCATAGAGGTACGACCTAAGGTAGAGGATCGTAGGAGGGATCAGAGTCCACCTCTTGAACCACCTCCCGATCCTAATGCAGCTCTATTGCTAGCTTTTTAGAACCTGGCCGGACTCATTCTAGACCGCATGCCACCTATTAATCAGGAAAGAGAGAAGTAGGAGCCCACCTCCTAGAGCAGGAGGGGATCAGGTAGATCAGGAAGAGGAGTCCATTGCAGTACCAAGTGGTATTCCTAGGGGAGGTGCACAGAGGCTCGATAGAGCACTCCTAGATATCGGGAATCAGATCACAGAGTTGATGAGGCTTAAACTGCCTCCCTTCATAGGAGAAGAAAATGGGGCAAGAGTTGAGGCTTGGCTTTTAAGCCTTGAGAGGTGCTTTGGGTAGCGGAATTATGGAAGCAACCTTAAGGCATGGTTCACAATTCTTTTTCTTAGAGATGGGGCATCCACTTGGTGGAGGCATGAGGAGACCAAAGGACTCATAGACATTAATACCCTCACTTGGGGAGCTTTTCTTGAGCTCTTTAGAGAGTGGAATATTTCAGAATAGTTCAACCAACACTGTATCGATGAGTTCCATGACCTCCGGCAACAGGGTCTTACAGTAGCCCAGTATGAGGGCAAGTTTCTCGACCTCCTACCCTATGTTGAATACATGGGAGACAAGAAGCTGCAGGTGAACAGGTTCATCAAGGGATTAAATCCTACAATTTTAGATAGGGTACGAATGGTACCTTCAGGGAACTTAAGGTTCATGATGGGCAGGGCCTTTGTAGCCGAAGAGATAGTCCAGGGCCCACAGGATTATAGGGATAGATCGCAGAACCATAATACCTCATCTCAGGCATCTGGATATTAGAAAGCCCCATGGAAGGGGAATCAGAGGAACTCTATAGGGACATTTAGGGCCCCACAATAGCAGCACCAATAGCAGCTACAACAGTCTCAGCAGAACCAGTGATAGAGGCCACCATAGATTCAGCAGGGCTCTAAGCCCAAACAGTGGCAATTACAGGGTCCTAAGAAGGACCAGAGACCTCATGCACCATACACCCCTCTAGCACGGACTCAGTAGTCCTCCAGGGGTGGCTATAGCGGTTCATCTAGGACCGCAGGATCTCAATATTCTAGGCCTCCTAGTGTGCAGGTTCAGTCATGGGGGCCATGTTACACTTGTGGTGCCATGGGGCACTTAGCTAGAGAGTGCCCACAGGGTGGTAGTCAGCGTGCAGTGGTTTCAGAAACAATAGTTGGGGCCAGGGGGAAGTCCCACATGGTTTTCGCAGCGGTGGACAATCGACAAGCAGAGTATTAGGCTACCGTTATTGAGGCCTTAGGTAAGATCAGAGGTAGTGATGTTACTATTCTTTTTGATACAGGAGTCACTGACTCCTTTGTTTCTCCATCAGTTGTGGAGCATTACGAGCTAGTGGAAACTAGACAAGAGGTTAGATGGGAAGTAGAGTTAGCTTCAGGAGCTAGATTCTCCATGACCTTGATGGTTAAGGATTTTCAGATCTAGATTGGTGGAATGACCACCATAGCTGATCTCAGAGTCAATCCCCTTGGATCTTACGGCCTAGTTCTTGGCATGGATTGGCTAAGTTCCCATAGAGCCAAGCTAGATTGTCGTAAGAAGAGGATTGAATGTTTGGATGATGATGGTATGGATATAGTTATTACTGGGGTTCATAGGCTTGTATCCCTCCATGTGATATTTTCCATGCAGCTTAAGCAATGCATGCGAAAGGGATGCCAGTTGTATGCCATCACCATCAGCGATAGGGAAGAAGAGACAGAGAAGGAAAATTCTCTTGATGACTTCCCCATTCTTCAAGAATTTGCAGATGTGTTTCTATCAGAGCTACCTGGTATGCCTCCTCGTAGGGCAGTAGACTTTCACATTGATCTCATACTAGGAGCTGAGCTAGTTTCCAGGGCACCTTATAGGATGACCACTAATGAGCTTAATGAGCTCAAGATACAGCTTGAGGAACTGTTAGAGAAATGACACATTCGTCCTAGTGTTTCTCCTTGGGGTGCACCAGTTATCTTTGTAAAGAAGAAAGATGGATCACTTAGGTTGTGCATGGATTACCGACAGGTGAAAAAAGTTACCATCAAGAATCGGTATCCAATTCCTAGGATCGATGACTTGTTTGATCAGTTGCAAGGTGCTCGATTCTTCTCTAAGATAGACCTCAAATCAGGTTACCATCAGTTGAGGATCGTGGATAGTGATATTCAAAAGATTGCATTCCACACTAGATATGGCCACTATGAGCTCACTTTGGTACCATTCCGTATTACAAATGCTCCAGTTGTGTTCATGAGTCTTATGAACGGAGTATTCTGTACCTTGATAATTTTGTAGTTGTGTTTCTTGATGATATATTGATATATACCAAACATGAGAAAGAGCATGAGGAACACTTGAGACAGGTGTTGCAGTGTCTTAGAGACAACTAGTTATATGGTATCTTGTCGAAGTGTGCCTTCTTCAGATCAGAGGTTAAGTACCTTGGCCATGTTATTTTAGGTGATGGGATCTCAATAGACCCATCAAAGATTGGTGCCATTATGGATTGGCCAGCACCTACCACTATGACCAAAGTTGGGAGTTTCATGGGTTTAGCCGGTTACTATAAACAGTTTGTTAATAGTTTCTCCTAGGTAGCACACCCCATTACTTCTCTTTAGTGAAAGCAAAAGAAGTTTGAGTGGTCTGAGAAGTGTGATAGGGATTTTCAAGAGCTCAAGAGAGCACTTACCAGTGCACCCATTCTAGCTATACCAGAGCCTTAAGCAGACTTTATGGTTTTCACATATGCTTCTTTGGATGGTTTAGGAGCAGTCCTTATGTAAGGTGGGCGAGCTATAGCCTACGAGTCTAGGAAACTAAAGACTCACGAGATCAACTACCCTACCCATGACCTTGAGCTCACAGTAGTGGTGCATGCTTTAGTCAGATGGTGACATTTTCTCTTAGGACATCAGTTCAAACTTCATTCAAACCATCAGAGTCTTTAGTACATCTTCACTCAGCCAAACCTTAATGCTAGGCAGAGGAGATGGATGGAGTTCTTATGTGAATATGATTTTGATGTCCATTACATAAAAGGGAAAGAGAATGTGGTTGTAGATGCTATGAGTAGGAGACGACACGAGCTTTATTCTATGTCTACTGGCACAAATTTGAGAGATCGCATCCTCCATCACTTGCAAGAGGATGAGATGTACGTAGAGGTTTGTGAGTTGATTCAATCTCAGAGACCCCTTGAGGGGAAGTTTTCATGGTATGCCTTGGAGTCTGATGGACTATTGCATCATAGAGGATGTATCTATTTACCTTCTTCCAGAGGATTGCGTGAGTTTGTGATGCTTGAGGCTCATAGGGCCCCTTATTTAGTGCATCCTAGAGTTAAGAAGATGCATGCCAATTTGAGTTAGCTATATCATTGGCCAGGCATGAGGTTGTAGATTGCAGAGATGGTAGCTAGATTCCTAGAGTGCTAGAGGGTGAAGGTGGAACACCGTCAACCAGGTGGTCTCCTTCAGCCTCACAAGATACCAGTATGGAAGTGGGACACTATATCTATGGATTTCATAGTAGTTCTTCCTACGTCTTCTCATTGTCATGATGCCATCATGGTGACAGTCGACAAGTTGACTAAGGTGGCTCACTTCTCACCTGTGCGTACTACCTTTACCGCACCAGCAGTGGCACAAGTTTTCTTATAAGATATAGTCAGACTTCATGGCATACCTCGTAAGATCATCTCAGATAGAGATTCTCTCTTCAGTTCATCCTTTTGGAGAGAAATTCAGGCAGCTATGGGTACTAGGCTCAACTTCATTACAAATTATCATCCTGAGACAGATGGTCAGACTAAAAGGGTCAATCAGGTACTGAAAGACATGCTTTGCATCTATGTCATGGACCATCAGACCCGGTGGGAATAATACCTACATCTAGTGGGGTTTGCCTATAACAACGGGCACCAAACTTCCTTAGGCATGCCTTCCTACCAGGCTCTTTATGGTAGACCATGCAGGACCCCACTCAGTTGGGATAGGATCAAGGATAGAGTTTCCATTGGTCCTGAGCTAGTCAAAGATATAGAGCAACAAATGACTTTGATTAGGCAACGAGTTGAGGAAGCTCAAGATAGGCAGAAGAAGTATACTGATGCGAAGAGGATTGATCGAGCCTATCTAGCTGGAGACAAATTCTTCTTGAGAGTGCGACCACATAAGATTCCAATCCATTTTGGAAAGGGCTCTAAGCTAGCACTCTATTTTGTTGGACCTTTTGAGATCCTTGAGAGGATAGGAATAGTTGCTTACCATTTAGCGTTGCCACCTAGCCTGTCGTGCATCCATGATCTATTTCGCATATCAGTTCTAAGGAAGTATATTTATGATGAGTCTCATGTGATAGATTAGGATGCTTTGCAGGTGGATTCGAATGGACAGCTGGCTTTGGAGCCAATTCATATATTGGCTCGACAGACATTGGGTCTTCAAGGCAGAGAGCTAGACCAAGTTAGGGTCCAGTGGGATTGCTATGATGAGGTTATAACCTCTTGGGATGACATAGTGCAGATGAGATCACAGTACCCTCACCTCTTCGATGAACTCCAGGAGGAAGTTCATGCCTAGAGGGGGTGGATGTGAGGCCTACATTAGACTATCATAGTTTTACTATTATGTTCTCCTACTTTTAGTAGTTTATAATTTGACATACTTTGACTATTGGAGACTTTTTATACATTTGAGGATTGGTGGAATCCCGTGTTATGTATTCAGCACCTGATTTTGTAATCAATGTACTTTTGAGACACTTTATGTTCTGATTCAGTTTCAGCTTATGATTGATGTCTTATATGGATTTAAATGTAAGAATTTAATATGATGAATTTGGTTTAGGAAACCAATGCTAGGTTATTTTAGTTCTAATGTGAATGTGGTTTATATGCATGTATATTATTGATGTCATGTTATGTTTCATATCATTTTGTTTTGGATCTACTGATGTGTGCATTGAGCATGCAGTAAAATTTGACCATGGATCTATACCGGGGACCCAATATTGGAACCTATGTAAATACATGTTCTTTCCGAGGTCCTATCTATATAAAGAGACATGGACCTCGTTGTTTATGTGGTTATTTTGTGAACATGGTTTGCATGTGTGCAATTAAATTAGTAAATGTTTATGTGATTGAGTCATGTCATTTGTTTTAATTTAATGTGCCAAATTTGGCAATTGTTATAATTTAAATGTTGACATGGATAGTAAAGGAAATCAAGGTTAGTTATAGGGTTAACTAAGGTTATCTAGGAGTAGTACCCACGCTTACCCCAGGGTTAGAAGTTTCTAGAAGTCTTCTTGACTTAGAAATCCGTAGGTTCACTTTAGGGTTAGTTTTAGAAGGTCTCTTGGGCTCCTAGGGGGTAACCGAGGTCAGTTTTAGTCACCCAAATTGGTACCCTATGGGTTAAGGGTCATTTTCTATCATTAATGAGCCTCTAAACTCATTTATTACTCCCTTAAAGTGTCATTTTTGAAGAGGAGTGTAACCTTGGTTAACCTCACTCACTCTTCTACCCAAGTTTCATTTGACTTCACCCATGGAGAGTTAGGCAAGTGGTTAGTTAAGGGTTGGTTAGAGTTACCTCACCTTTGGGTTAATCTTTGTTCTTGTTGAAGGTTTTCCTATTTAGGGAAGGAATTATGATGAGTTGGGTGTTCACCCACTCTCTACCCTTAGAGACAGAATTTAGTTGAAGGAGACTTTTTGGAAGGAGCTTAGGAAGGATAGCTCAACACCAATCCATTTCTCATTCTAGCTTGCAATTAAGGTTGGATTTCATTAACATAAAATTATTTGTGTTTATATGTGTTCTTGAGCTCAAAAACTCCATTAATGGCTTCCTATGTGTTTTGAATCTTTTTTTTTGAATTGAAATTTTATGTGGGGTTTCATAATGTTTTTATTTTGTGATTGGATTTTGAATGGGTCTTCAAGGCACACTCACCCTTGGGAGGGAAGAGTAACCTTGAAGGGGTGGATGGAAATGATTCTTATTAGTGTAGAGTCTCCCATGTGTGGAGGAAAAAACATGGGATAACATGATACCCATGATGCCAAGAAGGGCTTGAGGGCACCTAGGAGGCATAAGGAGGTTACTTCAGGATTGCATCTTGTGAAGATGGTCATTTTCAAGTCCATGTGAGGCTTGTGTGTTCTTGTTTATTCTTGGCTTTCTCCTACTATGAGGTCTACCACTACCCCTATTTCAGGAAGGCCTCTTGGAGACCTTCCTATTTTTCAAACTTGTGATGGGAAATTCTCTTGTGTTTGCATTTCATGTTTATGCTTACTGCAAGTGGTGTATGCATGTTTGTACCCCGTTCCATGTTGGATCCCCAAGCTCGGGGGTGGCCTTGTAAAGTTCTAGGTTGGGAGGTGAGCCTCTGTGGTCAACCTCATCATTTACATGTTCTTGAAGGAGTTCCAAGTTGAAATGCACCCTTATGAGGAAGATGGGTATGGCTGGAAAAGTGACTATTTGTAACCTTGATATTTGTAGAAATTTCATTATTTTAAAAGTTGTATTAAAACCATATGAAAGTTTTAACCTTATATGTTTTGGTATACTTTTCATTTAAGATTGAAATAGGAAGATTTTATGGAAAGAGGGATCATCCCTTGTTTTTAATTTGAAACAGATTATTCAAATCAATATTTTGTGTGTTTGATATTCAAAAAAAAAAAAAAAAAGTTTCATAGAGTTAGAAATGTTGAAAAATAAATAGTGAAACAAACTTTATGGCTATTGCTTCACTTATGCATTTTAATTGTTACTAGGAAAGGAGCATGGACGAAAATCTTAAATTAGTATGTAATTTAAAATTTATTTATTAAAATTTAGTGTTCTTAATGGAGAGCAATTTTTTTGATTTTGCACTTATTAAAATTCTGGAAAAGAAATTTCGAAAAAAAAAACAAAATGCTCAAAAAAATTATTCCTTCCATGCAAATCATAAGAATAAAATATAGATTCTCATGATCAAATAAAATAAAATAAAAATCCAGCCTTGTGCTTGCTGTTTTATCACAGACCTTTTTTTTCACCAGGTTAAGAAAATTATCATATTTATAATAATCTAATTTTTAAACTTAGGCCTATTGTTTATACTACTTTTAAATAATAAAATAATAATAATAATAATAATAATAAAATAAAATAAAAGTTAAAATATATCAAGGATTTTTTTTTAAAAAAAATTTGAGAGACTTTTGGGTGGGGACCGAAGCCCTCCCCAGCAAAACCCTGCACTCGCATGGGAGCCGCGCAGCTCGCGGGCCACCCGTTGTGCTCAGCACAGTGGGGCGGCACGAGCTAGGCCACGCTGCCACTGTGCTCAGCACAGTGGAGGTGGCTCCGTTGCTGGCGCCATATCCACCCACCCTCCTCCCTATGCAAACTGCTTGGCGGTAGGTCCACGACGAGCCCTCCCTCTGCACGGCCATAGCTGGCATCCACCACCTCCGTTCGTTGCGGTTTGGTTTTCGTTGCCCCAACCCTTAGAGATATCTAGGGTTTGGGATCTCAGATTTAGTTGTTTTCTTTTTTTTTTTTGTATATATATTAAAAAAAGACTTATGCATAGGGTTATTTTCAAAAATGACAAGGGTTAGTATTTTATTTTTATTTTTAGGGTCTTAACATGAGTTAGGTTTGAATAGTTTTATGTTTCATGTTTAAATCATATTATATTATGGGGGTTAAATATGATTTGTCATATGTATAATATGTTTTAGTATAATTTAGAATTATTAGATTTGATCCAGTTTTAATTATGATTTAAATGTTTGTTGGATTGTTTATAATGGTTTTATTTTTTTTAGGGTTTTTAGAATATTTTTATAGTGCTTAACTTTAAAGATTTGATTTTTGTTAGATAATACTTAGTGGTCTAAAGTAAAGTAAATATTTAAATAGATTGGATTTAAGTTTATAAGATAGATTTACTCTATAGATGACTAGATTCTTTTTGTTATATAATCAGATTTTATAAATCTAATTTCTTAATTGTACATGTGGTTTTAAAAATGATATCTAGAAGTCGTATTTATATAGATTAATATTTAAATCTTGATTTATTCTATAAGGGATTATTCAAGATATTAAATAGATAAATTGTATTTTATCTAAACATTGAGTTATTTATTTAATTAATAATGGTTCAATAGTTCCTATCTACGTCCACTTTTAAATTAATTAAAGGGGTTTTTCATTTAAAGGACTGTCAACTTAAAGTTTAGAGAGTTATTAATTTATGTAAAAAAAAAGAGAAAGAGGAGACTTATTGGCCTTGATGGCATCATTGAACGTTTAGCGGACCTAGGCAATCCCTTACCATCTCGAATTATCTTTTTTCTTAGGGTTATGTTCTGTTGACCAGATTTGTACATGGTTGACTTTTGGTCAACCATGGTCAAACCTTGACCGTTTGACTTGATATTCTAACTAGGTGTTCCATGCAGTCTCTGGACCCTAGGGTTTCAGTTTCATGCCTTTCAGAGACAGTTGACTTTTTGGTCAACATGGGTTGACTTTCTAGTCAACCATCTCAGTTTGCATGCCTTAGCCTTCTATAGGACTTAGTAGGCCCTAGTACCCCCTTACACATATTTTGAAGTATAGTTAACTTTTGGTCAACTCTAGTTGACTTTTAGTTAACTGTCTCGATTTACATGTCGATCGCGGTATCTAGTTTAGGATTCCTTGTAGGGTAGTTCTTAGAGATATCCTACCCCGTATGGCCTATCCTATTAACTGTTTCTCCTTTGCACCATTTTGCGTGTACTTGTGCTACCTTGGAAGTAGCATAACCTCTCCTCTTAGTGCATTTTAAAAATTTTTGTTTGTGTGTTTTTGCCCAACTTTTGGGCATGACAATCCTTTGAAAGAATTTCATCCATGGGCCAAAAAGATTGATACATTAATGTCTCTGTTTGAAGATTTTATGCAAACATTAAATCAGAAGAAAGAAGCAGTAATGAAGGCAGAGCCAGAAAGGGCCAAAACTATTTTGAGTAAATCTACACATGGAAGGATTGTTCCACCAGGGAAATATATACTACATCAGAAACAAGGTTACAGTATGGTAGTATAGAAGGGTGAAACATCCCATAGGGGCCAGTCCCAGACACAAGTCTATGATAAAGAGGTTTCTACCTCAAAAGGGAAGGGGGCCATCAATGAAGAGTCTAAATCAATGCTAGTTTAGAAGAAGCAGAAAACACAAGCAGAGGAACAAAAACTGGAAAAATTATATCCCCCCTCCCAATCCCCATTGCATATGGATGATAAAGTTGTTGTAGAACAACTATTACAAATGGGAGACGCAGAAAAAAATTTCACAACTTCTCAGGAGATGCAAGAAGGGATGTCAGAGGCTCCTAAACATACTGAGATGGATTTGATCATTATTGAGTTTGCCGGCAAAGAGCTAGATCCAATTACAAAACAAGCCAGTGATGATTTTATATTAGATGAAAAATTTGTCAAAGCTAGGGCATTTATTCAGTTCTTATGGAGAATTCACATTAATGAATTCAAAGAAAAATGTTAGAAAAGGCAAAAAAATCAACCTCATAAGAATAAGGATGAAATTGAAAATGAGGTAAAACAGGAGATGATGGCCAGGTTTGATAAAATTACTCCTGAAGAAGGTAGAGAACTAGTCATAAAAGGAGTGCTTATTTTACCTAAATGGGAAATAGCCGATGTTGTGGTAGTTGATGTTGTTAGGAAAGAAACCAAACCCATGCATGTCACTGAGGTAGAAGCACAACAAGAATTTAAAGGGGTTAAGTTTAGTGAAGACCTGGTGAACTATAAGTGATTAAATGTTTGAAGATGATAAGTTGATGATCACCAAGCTACAAAAGTGAATGCAAGACATTAAACCAGTTAATGTATTATGTTTTCATTAATGTCAACTTGATATAATCTGATTGATCATATACATATTGTCATAGACTTAAATATTTGAAGAGACAAAGTTTAAGTTATCGGTAAAACATAAAAAGCCAGTATACATTGAGTAACAGTGTACACTAGGTGACAGTAAACACTAACACACAGTGCACACCGACGGACTGTATAAACTAAGCACCATAGTAACCGAGCATAACTTAGATGGAAGGAGCTATATTTAGAGTTAACTAGTTGATTTATTTATTATTAACGATCATTTAAACTAAAGCAAAGAAGGGATTTAAATCACAAATAACAAGGAGAGATTTGTGGAATAAATCTGAAGGAGAGCTTACGGATTAAAGAATGAATGTCAAGTTTTACGGATCAAGAAGTGATCTACAATGAAAAAAAGAAGATTGAATGGTGAAATCATGTCTATATAAAGAGATAAGGATTTCATTATGAAGTGAGGAATGTTGAATATAATTTTGATGAAGATAGAATTCTTCATGCAGATCTGATCATACCGGCTGAAGAACAAAACTAAGGAATTCTACAGACACCGAGCAACAGAGGACAAAGAATTCACTCAGCAGGACAAAGAGGGGATGGAATTGAAGAGCATATTTATCAGAGGTATTATTGGACTAACAATATATCTAAAAATCTGCAAGTTAAATTTGTATTATTGAATAGATCATTTACTGTTTCAGTTTAATCATTGATTCATAATATCTCTTAACCGAGTGGGATTTAACCATCCTTATTGTATTGAGATACTCAAGAGTATCAAAAGTATTTCTTGTTGACAACATAGTGAATTCTAGGACAAAAGACAAACTTTTAGTTTTGAATCCTCTAACAATGTCGCACTTAACAGTGTGTTTGTAACCTTTAACAGGGTTGGCTCTTCACCGAGCTCACTTCAGAAGAGTGAAAATTTTGGGTTACCAGTCCCAATTAGTTTTTCCCTTATTAGGGTTTCCACATTAAAATCCATTGTCAAATGTGTATTTCTTTCATTGCATTGATTGTTTACTTTACACATTACTAAAACTGGATTGGCCGATAAACACTAAGTTTAATTGATGCTACTCAGTAAAAGCTAGAAAAGATAAACAATATATCTTACCGACCAGTTTATATTTGTTAGAATTACATAAGGCATACATATTGAAGGACTAAAAGATAACTGAGGATATTAATTAAGATATAAGTTTGGGATTGAGTTGTTGGAATTATTTTTAAGGCCACTGATTCACCCCCTCCCCCCTCCCTCTCAATTATTCTAACAATTGGTATTAGAGCTTGGGTGCTTAGAAGAGAGTTTCAATACTCAAGCTAAAGATCACAAGATGAGTAAAAGGGATATGCCTAAGTTTAACTAAGACAACTTTGCATCATGGAAAAGCAAGATAAGACTTCATCTATCAGGTATTAGAAATTATGTCACACAATAATTAGATATTGAATATGCTACACCTACTAGATCTCTGATTGTTGATCAATTGAGAGAGAAACATGAAAAAAATTCTATGATGGTAGAACTTGCTTCTTCACTATCCAATGTTGAATTTGAAGATGTCAAATCATGCACCACTACAAAGAAAACATGGGAAAAACTCAAGCTAGTACATGGAGGAGACACCAATATGCTGAGTGATAAAGCTGAAATCCTAAGAGGAAAGTTTGATGACTTGAAAATGAAAGAAGGAGAGAACATCACTCAGTACAGTAGTAGAATCAAAGAAGTTGTTAATGTTATCCATGGAGTAGGAGGAGTACTTGAGGAAGAAACAAATGTAAGTAAAATTCTGAGAACCTTACTGCCTGTTTATTCTATTAGAGTATCTACAATTCAAGAAATGAGAGCATTAGCAAATAAAAATGTTACTCTTTATAGTTTTATTAGTAGACTTATTTAATTTGAGATGAAAAACTCTGACAACAATGTCTTACCAACTATTGAGTCTGCATTCAAATCTTCTCTGAAAAGTAAGAAAATCTAGTAACAAACACACTATGAGAAATGATAGTGATAGTGATAGTGATAGTGATGAATAAGATCTTGATGAAATTGAAGCACTAATGGATAGAAGATTGCATAGAGGTAAAGGAAGATATAAAGGTAAATTACCATTGGTCTATTTTAATTGCAAAGAAATTGGACATTTTGTTGCTAGATGCCCTAACAAGAGAAAGGATAAAATAAAAATGAAAGATCTTATGAAAAGAAGTTTGATAGAAGTGATGACCGAGACAACAATAGCAACTAACACTCTGACAGAAGAGATATCTGAGATTACAAGGACAAAGGAAAGAAGGCTTGTTACCTAGTTTTGAACAAAGATAAAAATACTAACACTAATTTTGATGAAGATGTTGAGGTAGTATTTGTTTCTATGAAGGATGATTTAGATGAAGAATAAAGGTATGTTAAAACAAAACTCATATCTCAATTTAGCGAAAATGATGTCTAGATTATTTATAGTGGTTGTACTCACCACCTGACTGTAGATAAGGAAAAGTTTGAAACTTTTGAATATTATAATGGTGGATCAATTAGGACGAGTAATAACTCACCTTGCCTAGTTGAAGGAAAAGGAACCATCATGTTGAATAATCTGATCAGATGTGAAAATGCATATTGGGTGAAAAGACTTAACTATAATCTATTGAGTGTTTCACAGCTGAACACTACAGGTCACTGAGTTGCATTTGAGAACTAAAACGCAAAGATCTATAATGGAACAGGAAAGTTGGTTGGTACTAGTGAACAAACCAAAGGTAACCTATTCTATCTTGAAAATATGTAGACCACTTGTTTATTGGTTAGAAATGAAGACATTTGGTTGTAGCATAAAAGGTTATGTCATGTGAGTTTTGACAACATGGTTAAGATAAACAAGAAAATAAAAGTAAGAGGCTTACCGAGTATGTCAAAGCCCGACCATGTTATGTGCAAGAATTGTCAAAAAGGAAAAATGAAAAATTCTAGTTTGAAGAGAAAAACATACACATCTAATGTTATTCTAGAGTTAGTCCATACTGACTTATGTGGACCAATGAGAAAAAAGAGCTATTATGGTGATAGATACTTCATTCTATTTGTTGATGATTATTCTAGGATGATGACTGTCATGTTCTTAAAAGAGAAATCTGAAGCATTTAACATGTTCAAATGGTATAAAGCTAAATTGTAAAATCAAAGTGGAAAAGAACTAAAATGTTTAAGATCAAATAGAGGAGGAGAATTTATTTTTGATGAATTCACTAACTTTTGTAATGAGCATGGGATTACAAGACAGGTTTCTGCAGTGAGAACACCACAACAAAAAGGGATTGCTGAAAGGAGGAATAGATCAATTGTAAGGCATCACTCAAACAATGATGATTGAAAAAGGCATCACTCAAACATTCTGGAGAGAAGTTGCAAGTACTATAGTCTATACACTGAACCGAGTTCAATTGAAGAAAGACACAAATAAGACACCTTATGAGCTATGGTATGGATACACAGCAAATGTGAGTTTAGAATTTTTGGAAGTCAATGTTATATATTGAAAGATGATAGAAATGGGAAACTTGAATCTAAAAGTGATGAAGGAATATTTCTAGGATATTCTACCAAAAGAAAAGATTATAAATGTGTTGACAAATCTTCTAACAAAATCATTGAAAGTGAAAATATTAAAATGGATGAATTTTTTGAGAAAAATGATGAGGAAAGAAGAAAGGAACTAGAATATAAAAATAGATTTGTCTACATTGAAGAACTTGACACTTTTCCTGAGCAACTGTGCAACGCTACTGAGCGACAGAATAATGCAACCGAGCAATAGGCTGCACACACCAAGAATCTGGAAAATCCCCACAATGCTAAATCGAGTGATAATGAAGATCAAAGTGAAGGTCAAAATGATGATCAGAATGATGAGAAAAGATCTAAACTTGTACTTTCTAAATATGTCAGAAGACACCTTCCATAGGACTAGATCATTAGAGATAAAAGAGTTGGAATGAGAACAATAAGTAAGTCACCTAACAGTAGATGTTTGATTTGTGATTTTGAGCCTAAATCTGTTAATACTGCACTTGAGAATCAAGAATGGGTTAGTGCAATGAATGAAGAGATTGAATAGATTGAGAAGAATAAAACATGGACATTAGTACCTATGCTGAGTGACAAAAATTTCATTGGCACCAAATTCATATTCAGAAACAAACTGAATGAGAATGGAGAAGTCACAAGGAACAAAGCAAGACTAGTATGCAAAGGGTATGCACAAGAAGAAGGTATTGACTATGGAGAAACCTTTGTACCCATTGCTAGACTAGAAGGAGTATGAATTCTACTTTCTTATGCTACTTTTAAAGGATTCAAAGTATACCAAATGGATGTTAAATCTGCATTTATAAATGGAATACTAGAAGAGGAGGTATACATTGAACAACCTGAAGGGTTTGTTGATCCTAACAAGAAGAACATGGTATGTAAACTACACAAAGCCTTGTATGGATTGAAACAAGCACCGATAGCATGGTATGAAAGACTTCACTCTTATCTCATAATTATTGGATTTTTTAGAACAAGTGACAATATTAATCTATATTTGAAAGTAGAAACTGAGGATAAGATTTTGATTGCTGAGATATTTGTTGATGATATCATATTTGGAGGTAATGATATGTTATGCAAGTCATTTTCTAATGAAATGAGCAAAGAATTTGAGATGTCAATGTTTGGTAAGATCAAATTTTTTCTTGGTCTATAGATTCTACAATGGGACGAAGGCATTTACATCACACAATCCAAATACATCAAAGAAAATATGAAGATATTCAACATGGAGGACTCCAAACCATTTGGAACACCTATGGAAACTAGATGCAAATTGACAAAGGAAGACAAGAAAACCAAGGTAAATCAGACCTTATACAGATCTATGATTGGAAAAATAATGTATGTTGTACACACTAGACCAGATATAGCAGATCTAGTTGGTATAGTTGCAAGATTCTCTGCTAATCCTAAGGAATCACACATGATTGTTGTTAAAAGAATTTTGAGATATCTGAAGAATACCGAAGACTATGGTTTGTGGTATAATAAACAAGGAAAATTTGAGCTACAAGTTTATACCAATGTTGATTGGGATGGAAACATAGATGATAGAAAGAGTACTACATGAGGAGCATTCTTTATGGGTGACAAAATTGTCACATGGATAAGAAAAAAGAAAGGATGCATATCTCAATCAACTAGAGAAGAATAATATGTAGTTGTCACTGCAAATTTCTCTAACATTGCATGGATCAAGAAATTACTGAAAGGTATGAATGAAGAAATTCTTGACCTAGTAATTATCTATTGTGATAATACTGATGCTATCAACATTTCAAAGAACCCTGTGATGCATGCTAAAACAAAGCACATAGCTATTAAGTATCATTACTTGAGGGAATAGGTACAAGAGAAAGAGGTGATACTGGAATACGTACAATCCAAAGAACAAATAGTAGACATATTCACAAAACCATTTCCAAAAGATACATTTGAGTACCTGGGGAATAGACTAGGGGTTCGTCCCTTGTCTACTGGTCACTAAGCTGACTAGGAGGCTGCATCAACCTACACATTATCAGAACATTATTCATCTTGATGCAAGCTGAGATATAGACTACAATGATATATCAGTACAAGAAGGTACTTATATGAACCACACAACAGAGATGTTGTTGGCTACTACAGAGTGGTATTGCTGATGGACAAGATATTCATTGATATATTTTTATTTTCCATTGTTATCAAAGGAAGAGAAGAATTTAATGAAATATACATCCAGAGAGAGATTAAATGAAATATCCAATGATAAGGGAGAGAAGAGAAATATCCATCAGGGAAAAGAACATCAGTAAAAGGGAGAGAAAGATCCAAGAAAGATTCAAAGAAACAACCATCCATCTAAGGGAAAGAATTGGAGAAAAGTTAACATTGCATATCTATTTAGAAAAGGGAGAAGAAATTATACAACAGAGAGACAAAATTAGAAGACAGAATTGCTACACCTATCTATTAAAGGGAATGAAGAAAGGGAAAACACTCTACAAGAATAAAATCTAAGCTATAAGAGCTTACCAAGATTCAGATATTTGATTTGGTTATAGAACAATAAGTTTGGTATAATATGGCATGTTTTATATTGTGTTTCCATCAATGCCAAAGGGAGATATTGACAAACTATAACTGATTAAATGTTTGAAGATGATAAGTTGATGATAACCAAGATGCAAAAGTGAATGCAAGACATTAAATCAATTAATGTATTATATTTTCATTGATGTCAACTTGATATAATCTATTTGATCATATATATA
>MU223785.1:71431-84620 GCA_018584345.1 Thuja plicata | reverse complement strand
AGACTCTGAATTGGTAGTGTCTCAAATAAAGTCCAAGTATGCTTCAAAAAATCATAGATTGAAACAATACCTAAATGTTGTTTGGGATGAACTTGAAAATTTTGATGCATTTGGTATTAATTGGATGAACTTGAAAATTTTGATGCATTTGGTATTAAATATGCCCCAGTTTAGAACTCCTGATTATTCAAAACCTATGAATATATTTTCTTTTGCATCATGCCACACCATTTTTGATGTTTTATTGCAAAAAAATGAAGAAGGATTTGAACAACCTATTGCCTTTTTCAGTAAATCATTGCAGGATGCAGAACTTAAGTATGGCATTAATGAGAAACAAGACTATGCTCTGGTAAAGGTTGTAAAAGCTTTTAGATGTTATCTGATAGGTGCTATAGTAGTTGCTTATGTTCCTTTAGTAGCAATTAAGGACATTTTCACACAACAAGAGGTGTCTGGGAAAAGATGCAGATGGATTAACAAGATCCAGGAGTTCAACATTGAGATACAAATCACAAAATTTGTAAGAGGGCTAGGATTGGCTAAATTGATGGCTAGTACAAATTTAGATGCAAATCATATAAATTCTTTAGAAGAAGATCAGTAGAGGCCTTTCATATGCAATCTTGATCATTGTGATTGGTATAAAATATTTATTTATTATTTGCAAAGAATGAATTGTCCACCAAGAATAGATGAAAACAAGAAGAGAACTTTGAAGCTACAAGCTATTCATTTTTCCTTAATTAGAGATGAGTTATGGTGGAGAAATCTTGAAGGGATTTTACTAAAATGTGTTAATGAGGAACAAACAGACAAAATTTTTCAAGAAATGCACAATGGAGTATGTGGTGGCCATTACATGGAAAAGACCACTACACATAAGATTCTAAGAGCAGAATTTTGGTAGCCTACTATTTTCAAAGATTCTCATCAACTGGTCAAGAAGTGTGATTCCTGCCAACAATTTTCTAGTAAACTAAAATTCTCTAGTAATATACCTCTAACACCAGTAGAAGTACAAGCCCCTTTTCAACAATGGGGTACTGATTTCATTGGAGATATAGAAACTAAATCTAGTAGAGGTCATTCTTGGATAATTGTAGCAACTGATTACTTTAGTAAGTGGGTTGAATCAATTCCCACTAAAAGGGAAACTAGTAAAGTAGTGATAGACTTGTTTTTAAAACACATTATCACAAGGTTTGGTTGTTTAGAAAGAATTGTATCAGATAATGCCATGTTATTTAAGTCTGAAGAATATATGAAATTTTATACTGAATATGGTATTCAGACATCTTACTCTGCACCCTACCACCCACAAGGAAATGGTAAAGTAGAATCTACCAATAAAAATTTTCTTAAGATCATTAAAAGAGTCTTGGATAAAAATAAGAAGGCACAGGACACAAAGTCGACAATGGTTTAATTGGAAAAATAGAGTTATTTCTAAAAATAAATAGGATGTGCTCCTTTTGACTTGGTGTATGCAATTCAGGCTAGGTTGCCTCAAAATAATCTGATGCAAATGTACAAGTTTGTGCAATTATATGGCGATGACGTTGACAGTGACATGCAATTAAGAATTGATGACTTGGTTGAATTGGATGAGACTAGGAGGGAAGCTTCAGTAAAAAAATGCTAAGCTTCAATTGCAAGTCAAGAACTTGTATGATAAAAGGGCAGTGTCAAGTCAATTCAATATTGGAGACTATGTGTTATTGTAGAATTCCAAATTGGAGGATAATGGAAAACATGAAAAATTTGATCCAATTTGGCTGGGAGCATATGTCATCCATGAAAGGTATGGACATAATTCTAATTTATTGAAAGATCTAACTGAAAACATTTTAGAATTGCCAGTTCAAGGACAATTCTTAAAATTATACTTCTCATGAAGTCTGACTATCCATCAACAATAGGTTGTGTATATAGTTTGTTTTTTTGCAGATGATTGTGTTCTATTCTAGGTTAGTTTTGGTTTCCTATTGTGTGAGTAGGTTAGTTTCTTTCAATTAGTTTTGTATGCTTCCCCCTGAGATTTTGGATTCTTGCAATACCTACAAGAGGCATTCATCCCCAATTAGAGCCACTGTTAGATCTGTGCAAAAAAAAATTGAAACCAATTGGTGAGTCATGTGTTTCAAAGTTTCAAGCCAGGTTCTGTGTGGTTCAAAACCCTTGCAATTGTTTTCAAATTTGGATTCGTTGATCTAAAAACCTAAGTTACTAGGGCAGGTTCTAATTTTTAGTTACTTTTTCTATCACTTAAAGTCTTACAAACCCATGTGTTCACTTTAACATCGGGCGGGTCCATCTTTTTTTTATCCTAGAGACCTAGCACTTTAATATTTTATCCTAAGTCTAAATTAACTGTGGGCCTTTTTAACTTTACATCATGTGTTGTGCAACTCTATTTTAATCCAACGGGCAGCGGGATTACTTCATCTCAAGATGCACTTAATCTATCAATCAAGGAATTGTGCCTGAAGGCCACATTTCTTTGGCGAGTCCAACATTGGTTAAAAGGTTATGATAAAGTGTGAGCAGATTCAACTTGATCTGATGGACAATGCATTTCCTTCATCTCAAGATGTGGTTCATCTACACTTCAAGGCATTGTCCCTATTTGACATTTGTCTAGTGGGTCTGAATGAAGTCAGAGAAGTCAAGATAAAGGGTAATCACATTGCATCTGATCGTGTAGTTGGCGTAAATCCTTAGGCTAAAGATGATCAAGATCTATCTATTAAGGCATTATGCTTGGGTGACACTTGGCATATGGCAGGCCCTGTTCAATGATAAAGAATGAAATAAAGGTAGTGTGACTTAAAATTCATCTGACAGTTGGCGTGATTCCTTAATCATGAAATGCAGTCTGATTAACTATAAAGGCATTGCACCTATCTGCCACATGTCCCAAGTGGGTATGATCCTACAGTTAAAGTAAAGTAAAAAACATACATCTTACCTTTTATCATGTGGCTGATGTAAAGCCTCAGCCCATAAATGAAAAATATTTAACCATTAAGGCATTCCACTTGGCTACCACATGTCCTATCTGCAAGTTCAAACCTATAGTGAGTAAAGATGGTGATTAAGTAACCATTAATCAAGTTAAATCAGATTTGATGGCTGGCATGATTCCTTCATCACAAGATGTAGAATAGATAACCATTCAGGCATTGTGCCTTACTACCACGTGTCTTTCATAAGTTTGTAGGACCTACAGTTATGAAGTAAAGGGTAAGGTTAATATTCAATAAAGTGGGTTTTGATCAGACAGACAACGTAAAGCCTCAAATAAAAAGTGATCATGATCTAGCTATTAAGGAATTGTGCTAGCATGACACGTGGATAAGTGCTAGGACCTAGCTAGAGTTAAAGGAAGGTAAAGCACCAATAGTTTTAAAAGGATCCATGGTGACCATAAAGCCTTAAGCTAGAGATGAAAGGACATTAACTATTGAGGCATCCCTCTAGCATGATAGGTAGCATAAATGATATCATCGAACATGGGTTATAGAGGAATGTAAAGGCACTGTAAGTTTATTTTGGTCAGACGGACAACATAAAGCCTCAAAGAAAAGGTGATCAAGATCTACTCATCAAGGCATTATGCCTAACGAACATGTGTCCAAATTGATAGTGTTTTTCATTAATCATTCCTAGCCATAAGATTTGATAGGAAATGTAGAGAGCAACGATCATGTTTTAAACTGGTAAAGTATAATTATCTGAACCATTGGGCCATGAATTTTCAAACAAAGTGAAAGTAATGGTGAAGCATGTGGTAGTCCCAATGGGAATTAAATGCTGAGTCTACTTGAGAATATGCATAAGATTGTCTTGTCGAGTTTTTGAATCCATAATTGATGAAGTGATTTGAAGTAGAGGTGAATTGCAGAATTTGTTGTATGTTTTCTAACTTTGCAAAATGGGTAAGCTTTTCTAACATTGTATTTTTGAACAATTGTGAATTGAATTGACAGTAGGGTTTTGGTGTTGTGAATTAAATAGAATATTTTCATATGATACTATTATTTTCTTGTCTATAAACCCTAAACTAAGGATGACACCTAGAAGAGAAATTTTAGGGAAAAATGATTACCAGAAGAGAAATGTTTGTGAGGATTTCCTGTAGAAATTAAATAGGTCAACCAATGACACAACCAAACTTAAGGAAATAGTGCCAATACATCCTCCTTTGAAAGTGGGTAAGGTTTTATATGATAGTGGCATATTGGCACGAGATGCAGAGATTAGCATGAGTGGTCTGGGTTTGTTTAAGGTGGCTTTTAGCCAAAGGAATGCACTTTCCCCCAACAGTAACATTTGGCAGTTTGATGTGGGAAAGTTAATAGTCCCTAGGGTTTTCATGGACATAGACTTATTAATCCAAATTACAGAGACATATGATGATGTTTCTAGGGTTATCAAAGACATAAATGGTAATATATTAATAAACATCAAACCTGAAGAAATAAGGGAGGTGTTCCAGTTGAACGATCCCTCTTTTCAAATGGAAAGCATTGATTTTGATTATTTCAAAGAAGTGTATAAGGATCAAAGAAGTTATCTTAGAAGTGGGCCTTTGAGGGAATTCTTCAACAAAATAGGAGATCTGGTTGTGGTAGGTCCTAATACTCTAGAGCCATTCAAATTAGATTATTTTAATGCAAAGGCTAGAGGAATGTATAGTACCCTAAGTCATATTTTTGGAGAAGATGAAGAAGTAGTGATGCCCATTCACTATATGTTTATGATGGTTCAAATTATTCATCCACACTTGGCCATCATTTTTAATTTTTCCACCCATCTTGGTGAATTAATTCACTAGGGTCTAATAGGTATAAAGAAGGCCAAGGTAGTTAGGCCATTTGGATGGTATTCCATGTTGATACATATGATCCTATATAAGAATATTGATTATTTTGAGAAGGAAATGGATCTAATGAGGTTCAAAGATGCCAAAGAAATGCCTGTCAAACTATGGAGTGCAGATCTATCATGGGATATAACGGAGGTTAGTTTCATCACTTTTGACAGGTGCTTTGCTTCCAGGCTCAAAGCATTGTTGTTTTCTGATAATCCAAGGATTCCTAGAGGTCTGTTAAATCTTTTAAGACCAAAATATTTTGTTAAAAGTGTTGAGATAGTACACAAATGGGGTGACATCATCTTATACCTTCTTTCAACAGTATTCAGGGTTTATGGTTTCAGGAGAGTTCTAAATATACTCCCATATTAGGTACCTCTTAAGGTAGGCATTGTAGAGATAATTAGACAAATTGGTGGTCTAAAAGATGAGGCATTGATACAGAAAGGGAAAGGCACTATCTTCCCTACTATCACAATTGCCCATCAATTTGTTATCACTAAAGGGGGATGGAAACACTTGAATAAATACCTGGAACACTGTTAAATGAAAACATTAGTGGTAAGATGTGCTGACACTGAATGATTCATCAATGATATGTTTAGAAAAAGAAAAAAGTGTCTAGAATTGGATCATCAATTTAATTTCCCAGAGGATATCATTAGGAATGAATTCAATCTACAAGAACAAGAGATTAAGAAAGAAAAGTGGTTGGTCTACAAGAAGACCTTGGATTTAGTACACAAATTTGATAAAGGATATGATCCTTTGAAGAATTCCATCCATGGGCCAAGAATATTGATACATTAATGTCTCTGTTTGAGGATTTTATGCAAACATTCATTTAGAATAAAGAAGCAGTAATGAAGGAAGAGCCAGAAAAGGCTAAGGCCATTCTAGGAAAATCTACACATGGAAGGATTGTTCCACCAGGGAAATATATACTACATCAGAAATAGGGTTACAGTATGGTAGTACAGAAGGGTGAAACATCCCATAGGGCCCAGTCCCAGACACAAATCTATGATAAAGAGGTTTCTACCTCAAAAGGGAAGAGAGCCATCAATGAAGAGTCTGAATCAATTCCAGTTTAGAAAAAGCAAAAAACACAAGGAGAGGAACAAAAACTGGAAAATTTATATTCCCTCTCCCAATCCCAATTGCCTATGGATGAGAAATTTATTTCAGAATAGTTATTACAAATGGGAGATGCAGGACAAATTTTCATAACTTCTCAGGAGATGCAAGAAGGGATGCCAGAGGATCCTAAACATACTGAGATGGATTCAACCATTGCTGAGATTGTTAGCAAAGAACTAGATCTAATTACAAAATAA
Source organism: Thuja plicata (assembly GCA_018584345.1). Taxonomy (NCBI): domain Eukaryota; kingdom Viridiplantae; phylum Streptophyta; class Pinopsida; order Cupressales; family Cupressaceae; genus Thuja; species Thuja plicata. The sequence goes on along the minus strand of MU223785.1, from coordinate 78,404 downwards.
GCCAGTGATGAGTTTATATCAAATGAAAATTTTGCAAAAGCTAGGGAATTTGTTCAGTTCCTATGGAGAATTCACCTTAATGAATTCAAAGAAAAATGTGGCATAAAAATCAACCTGATAAGAACAAGGATAAAATTGAAAATGAGGTAAAATAGGAGATGGTGGCCAGGTTTGATAAAATTACTCCTGAAGAAGGTAGAGAAATAGTCATGAAAGGAGAGCTTATTTTACCTAAATGGGACATAGCTGATGCTGTGGTATTTTATGTTGTTAGGAAAGAAACCAAACCCAAGCATGCCACTGAGGCGGAAGCACCAAAATCTTATAAAGAGGTTAATTTTAGTTAAGGCCATGCAACATTAGTGATGTGGTCATTAAATAAAAGGGAACAGAAAAGGATTAGTGAAAATACTCAGGTTGAGCAGGCAGGCAGTCTACTTGTAAAAATAGTTACATAAACCTCTTGGGTGGAGGAAACAAGAATAACTTTGGAAACTATAAAATGTTTCCTGAAAGTGGCAGAAAAACAAGAGGAATAAATTTAGAGCCTAAGAACCAAGTTGGAAATAGTGTTGAAGGCCTACAATGATGAAAGATTGAAATCATTGGAGAAGGACAGGAAATTTGCCAGGTTAGAGGAAAAATAATCAACCCACATTTCTCCGCAAAGGATGATAGCATAGGATCCACATCAGCCTTCTTCATCTAGCCCTATTATATAATTTATGCCCTCCCCCTTACCATTTGGCCCTACTATAGACGTAGATTTAGATTTAGAAAAGGACAAACTAATTTATGAAAGAACTTAATTGGAAGGGATAAGAAAGATATGGGATGAAGAAAGCATAAAGTTTAGGGAAGAACAAGAATGGGTACAAAAAAAATATGAAGATAAGATAAAAGATACACTTATGCATTTTACTTATGATTTGAATCCTCCTTCTATTTACCTGTAGGGTAAGAAAGTTATAAGCATAATAGATGCTTTCAATAAAGAAAAAGATAAATGGGACCCTATTATGGAAAGGTGGAGAGGAAAAAAGGAAGAACTAAAGTCTTTTTACTCCTTATCTAAGAAGGAATATAATGTGTACATTGTGCTAGCTACCACTTACAAATGTTTTAAACTTCTAGTTGATTTGGACATAAGGAGGAGTATTATCCTTAAAAAGGTAGAGACATTAAGAAAGAATACTCCAAAACCCGTTATGACATGTTCCCAAATTTGTTCAGGAAAAATGGAAAAATAAAGAGGGAAGATTTGCAGATGAACCAGAAGAATGATGAATTGGCAACAAGGACAAATAGTATCATCACTCTAGAGAGTACAATTTTGTTTTTTCAAACTATTGAAATTATTGACAAAGCCAAGTTATACTTTGGATTTTGGAAAGAGGAAATAGAGAAGTAAAAGGTCAGCTTGGATGAGTTGGACAATAAGAAATATGAGGATGTTGCATGATAATCAACATATATTAGTCTTCCAAATATTTTTGAACAAGAAAAGTGGATGCAAAGAGTAGTATATCAGATAACCAAGGCAAAAAAATTCCACCTAGAGACTTCCAAACAAGTTTGAAATAGTTACAAGGAAGCAGGCGGTCAGAAGACAAAGTACTTGAAAAATATTGCAACAAAGTGGTTGTTATTCCACTTGTGTTTTTGTCTTTTTGTATGAGTCATATCTATTGTCCTTATTCCAATTGATTCATAGCTTGTTTCAATCCTATTCTATAAAAAGATTCCCAAGATCATTGGAAGGGGGTGGAAAATTGAGTATGGTAATCATTTTGTAAATTTTTTAGTCAGGGGAATATGACAGATTTGTAATAGATAGGTTTCAAGATTAGAAATAAAATTGGAAGATCTCTTGCACATTACTGAAGAGGTTATCTTTGATTACATCTTGTATACAGAAGTGTGATTCTCTAATCTTAATACAAAGATCTAGATTCCAATCTCTCCTATGGTGTTATGTCTTATGAGTTATGAATTTTCTAATTCATTAGCATAGAGTTTATCTGTGTTTATGTAGTTGTTTTAGAGTTTTGATCAAGGATCAAATTAAATGATGCTCTAATTAATACATAGATTCATCTTGATATACACTAGGATCTTATCAGTAGTATGGGTTTGGGATAGTTTTTTTTATGGCCTAGAATCTCTGATAATAATTGACTTCTGCATATTGTATTTGTTTTAGAGTGTGGCCCAATGGATAAAGCACTGATCAAAGATTGATAGTTTCTAAATTGTTGCATATCTAGTTATAAATTGGTTATGTTTCTACAAATATAAACATAAAATCCATTTCTTCCTATTTTTATACAAGTTTGTTTTGACCTACTTATCTCATACTCCATTTCATGGTTGATGTTCAATGGGTAATTAGCTAGTTATCTAGTATCTCCAATTATGTTGAGTCTTTGTGAGATTCCTTCTTGATTAATACCATATAGATTATTGGAAGGTATTGAAGGGTATCCCCCCTTGGTATAGCAGAACCTAAAGTGTAGAAGCATGGTATGAGTGCTTGTTAGTTGGTCCTTTTCATTATATGAAATAATAGTTGGAGTTGGCTTCTCTTTAAAAATTGTATCAAAGAATGAAAAGGTTGATGTTCATACAGTGCAACATAAAAACCACCAACAGACTTATCCATTTCTTCATCAATGATTGAAATTTTTTGTTTCAGGGTCTTAACAATCTTGTTCTTCTTCATAACCATCTTTTCAACTTGGAGTCCAATTCATATTCTAGTCTGAGCTTCCTCAAATGTTCCAAATCTCATGGCAGATTTGTCAACTGGTTCATTTAGTAACTTCTCTATAGCTTTAGAAGCTAAATCAATGTTAGTTCCTAATCTATTGGAGGTAGCCATGTTGTCCTCAGTAGTACTACCTTGATAAGAGTATGTTAAGAATAACAGTCCACAAGACAACTAAGAGGGGGGGGGGGGGGAATTAGTTNCAACTAAGAGGGGGGGGGGGGTGAATTAGTTGCGCAATAGATTATTAAAATTTAAACTTTATGAACCACAACATCAAAAGTAAATAACATAGTAATTTCCAACACCATAACACAATGTTTGTTGTCAAGGAAACCCTGTTAAAGGTAAAACCCCGGTGGGAATTAACACCCAAAAAATAATATACTGAGACTATAGTATCCATGTTAAAAGATATTATCCCTGTTCGGAGCTTGTTATTACATTACAGTACACAGTCCCTATTAGGAGATAGACCCTGTTAGGAGTCAATGAAAGTAGTAGGCTCATTTTCCAAAGAAGGTTAAAGCCACCCTCAAGGATTCACAATCCGCATCAAGTGTATACAGAAAATACACAATCTAGTGAACTGTCTAATAGCAACTGTCTTTGCTTGGTCAATTCTAATGAAGTACCAACTCTGCTCTCTATCCAGTAGTCAAGCTTCACAAATTCTCAAATATCTACTCTTTTCTTTCTCTACCACACTTTTCACAAATGAAAAGATCACTCATATATACCCTCTTACAATAACCCATTAGGTTGGCCAGTTAAGCTTTCCTAATACACAATTAACTAGGTTGGCCAATTAAGGCTTCCCATCATACAAATAATTACATAAGCCATTGCTAAGATACACATGGTACCTATAACAAGTATACAATATTTAAAATTCATTACAAATACTTCTAGATCTGCAATCCATGCTTAGAATTAATTTCCACATGTTACAAGTCTAAAGTCGGCCAGGAAATAAGTCTTCTCCAGAACACACGCCACCGCTGATGTCATCAGTACCCAAATAGAAATTGAACTCAACCCATTTCACCATCATATGTCAGCTCTCCATCAGTAATCTTGCAAGTTTTGAAACATCTTCCTTAGCAAGATATGCCCAAAACACAGAGGCCTTCTCTATCCAGAATCACAGTCACAGTCCATAAAAAGAGTCTATACTAAAATAGCTGTAACATCCATGATATGAAACATAAAGTCAACCGGCCTTAGATGTAAGGTCAAAACTCAGTCTTCTTCTTAATCCAACTTTTCTCATTCTGGTTCATCCATACAGTGTCTGTACACGCCTTCCAGTCAATTAACTAGTCTGTCTTCTTTCACAAAAATATATGTTGACATCAGTGACAAAACATGAGTATCAACAACATTATTAGTACCAAAAAATGATATCATCCAACAATCTCCCCCTTTGGAAATGATGGAAACATATGGTAAAATCCATATGCATCAACCCAAAAGTACTCTCTCTCTTTACAATATTCTCAATATCCTCAACAAATCTCCCCAAAATAGTAGGGATTTTCACATAGATTCCTTCCCCCTTTGGCAGCAATGGCAAAGGGTTCCATAACTCATCTGTAGTTTTTGATAAGGTGTAGCTTTGTCAAATATTCATGTCCAATTAGGTGCAAGATCACCCAAATGTGTTCCATAGTGTTCTTCTGCGATCACTCCCCCTAAGGAGTAGATCCATACATCAAGTCCAGAGAATAATATAGCTCTGAGATCCACTGCACTGATGCATATCTGCATCATTTAATTACCACTGGGAGGGACCATCACCCCAAGCATGCCTCTAAGGTATTCAAAAGAATCTTTTGACAAAGGTTTAGTAAATATATCTGTTATCTGCTCTACTTTAACTCCTTGCCAGCTACCTTCTCCCTCAAGAAATGATACTTGATAGAAATATGTTTAGTCTTTGAGTGCATTATAGGATTCTTTGACATGTTTACTATACTTTTATTATCACAATGAATAACCACTAGCTCCTTGAAAATTATTCCAATATCTTCCAATATTTATTTCATCCAAACAACTTGTGTGCAATTTATTGTAGTAGCTACATATTCTAATTCAATAGTAGATTGAGCAATACAGTTCTGCTTCTTGCTTAACCAGGAAACCAATCTCTTCCCAAAGAAAAATGCACCACCACTTGTGCTCTTTCTGTCATCCACATTACCTGACCAATCTGCATCAGTAAAAGCCTGCAAAGTAAAATCATCATATTTTTCATACCATAATCCATATTCCACAGTTCCTTTCAAATATCTAAAGATTATTTTCATAGCAGCAAAATGTGTTTCTTTAGGATCTGCTTGATATCTAGCCACAATCCCAACTATATTGGTAATATCTAGTCTGGTGTGTGTTAGATATTGTAGAACTCCAATCATTGATCTATACTTAGTCTGAACAACACTCTGAGTCTCATCATCACTAGTCAATTTGTTTCCAGTCACCATAGGTGTTCCAACAGGTTTACAATCTCCCATTCCAATCTTTTTCAACATTTCCTTAAGATACTTGGTCTGAGATATAAAAATGTCATTCTTGCTCTGATTAATTTTCAAACCAAGAAAATTTTTCATCTCACCAATCATAGACATTTCAAACTCATTCTCCATTTCTTTAGAAAATTTATTACTCATTTTTTCATTACCTCCAAAAATGATATCATCAACAAAAACTTCTATAATCAAGATTCCATCTTCATCAGTTCTTAAATACAAATTACTGTTTGCATTACCTTTTCTGAAACTAAGATGAACTAGATATTTGTCTAGTCTTTCATACCATGCCCTTGGTGCTTGTTTTGGTCCATACAATTCCTTCTTAATCTGTAAACCATGTTTTCATCATCTGTCAAAGGAAAACCATCAGGTTGCTCAATGTATACCTCTTCCTCTAGATCAGCATTTAGGAATGTTGACTTCACATCCATCTGATACACTTCAAAGTCTTTATGTGCAGCATAAGCAAGAAATTGTCTCACAGCTTCCAATCTAGCAACATGAGAAAATTTCTCCTCATATTCTATACCTTCTTGTTGTGAGTAGCCTTTACAAACCAATCTAGCCTTGTTTCTTATCACTGTACCTTTCTCATTCATCTTGTTTTTGAAAACCCATTTAGTGCCAATCACATTTTTGTTCTTAGGTCTTGGAACCAATTCCCATGTATTGTTCTTCTTAATCTACTCAAGTTCTTCCATAGCTTTAGTCCAAGATTCATCTCTACATGCTTCATCAGTAGTCTTTGGTTCAACATGAGAAATCAAATAAATCTCTTCTCTAGATTTAGATCTAGTTATTATACCTTTACCTGTATCACCAATTATCTGATCTTCAGGATGGTTATTCTTAACATACCTTGGTGTCTTCTGTGGCTCAGTATCTTCAACCTATTCATCTTCACCTTCATTTTCAGTCATCAAAGGTTCATTCTCAATCATCAAAGGTTCTTTAGGTTCTGTAGTAACTTCTTTTGTTTCTGTAATCTGATCACAGTCATACATTCTTTCTTGAATTTGGAACTTTTCATCTATCTTCACATTGGCACTTTCAATCAACTTTATTAATCTCAGATTAAAACATTTGTATGCTTTGCTTTTAGTAGAATAACCAAGAAATATTCCTTCATCACTTCTAGCATCAAATTTTCCAATCTCATCATCTCTTCTAATATAACATTTACTTCCAAATATTCTAAAGTATTTCATAGTAGGTATATGATCAAACCATAATTCATAAGGAGTCTTACTTGTACCTTCTCTAATTTGAATTCTATTTAGTGTGTACATAGACGTCCCAACTACTTCTCTCTAATGAACATGTGATACATTTACTTCCAGCAACATAGTCCTTGTAGCATCTAATATAGTTCTGTTTCTTTTCTTTGCTATTCCATTTTGTTGTGGAGTTCTAGGGGCTGAAGTCTGTCTTTGTATTCCATTCTCTTCACAGTATGTATTGAATAGTTCTGAAGTAAACTCTCCTCCTCTGTCTGATCTCAAACATTTCATCTTTAAACCAGATTCATTCTCAACTTTTTCCTTAAATATCTTGAATTTGTCAAATGCCTCAGATTTCTCTCTCAGATATGTAACCCACATCATTCTAGAAAAGTCATCAACAAAAAGTATAAAATACCTTTCACCATAGTATGATCTTGTTCTTGTAGGAC
>MU223785.1:59690-71381 GCA_018584345.1 Thuja plicata | reverse complement strand
GTTTCCCCATGACACATTCTCTACACATAGTGTTAGATGGCTTCACAATTCTAGGTAGATCTCTTACTACTTTTTTCATACTTGCCTTCACAATGTTATCAAAATTAACATGACAAAATCTTCTGTGTCATAACCAACTGTCATCAACTTTAGCAATAGAACATTTCTTTTTTGTCATAACCAGATGCTATCAAATCTCCTATCTTACTCTTGATAGAACATTTCCCATTAATGAAATTCAGCTGATAACCCTTGTCCAATAGCTTTCCAACACTCAACAAGTTATGTTTAAGTCCATCAACAAGTAATACATTGTCAGTGTTATTCTTTCCATCCAAAGAAATAGATCCAACTCCAATAATAAGTTAAGGATTATTGTCACCAAATCTGAAAAGACCACCATCATGTTTCTTCAAACTCACAAACTTATTCCTATCTCCAGTCATATGGTGTGAACATCCACTGTCTATAACCCATTCAAATTTCTTTTCAACTCAGGATACTAGGGCTTTTTCCTCATGCATAGGTGCATCATCTTTAATAGCAATGAATCCAATCTCATCAAAGTTATCATCCTCATCATTAGATATTCCCTCACTAGCATAATAACATTCCTTATCTTTTGAGAACTTAGACTTGAAAAACTTAGGTTTGTGCTTTGGGATTCTTTTAGGACATCTAGATGCAAAATCACCAATCTTATTACATGAAAAACATTTCAAAGGTAATTTGCCTTCAAATTTACCCTTACCTCTCTATTCTCTTCTAGCAATCAGTGCCACAACTTCATCTATATTTCTTTCTTCTTCCTGTATTTGTTCCCATTCATTAGCATAAGCTCCAAGTTCTTCTCTTAGATCACTACTACTTGCATTTCTAGATAAGTTCTTCTTGTTCTTGTGCACAGTTGCCTTGAATGCTGACTCTACCCTAGGTAAAGTGTCTCCCAATTCTATGGTCATGAATGTAGTAAGCTTGCCAATCAACATCTCTCTGGTGAAGTTCGGTGTCAGAGGTGATCTCCTCTATAGCCTGTACTTTGGTTCTATATATAGGTGTCATAGATCTGAGAATCCTTGCAATTACTTCTTCCTTGCTGTAAGTACCTCCAGAGTTCCTAATACCAGTAACTACCTCAGTAATTCTCTATGCATATGCTCTGACATTCTCATCTTCAGTGATTCCATCTTTTTTTTCCAGTTCTGCAACTTCGCTTGTTTTGTAAATTTTTCTCCAAAATACAATGCTTCCAGTCTTGTCTAGATGTCATGTGCAGAGTCCAATTCCTTTACTTCAGTGAATTCTCCTTCAGATAGGACACTGATCAGAAATTCCCTTGCAACCATATTGTGGGAAAATAGTTTCTTTTCATCTTTAGTAGCCTTTTCTATCTCATCTTCAGTCACTATTGCTACATTCTTCTTTGTGGTCATCCAATACTGAATTCCCAAACATAGAAAATGTGTTCTCATCTTGTCCTGCCAACTATCAAATTTTTTAGGATCAAACTTTAGACTATTCTTCCTGTAGTAAGTCATCTTCAAGATCACCTCAAGCTGTTAAAATTTCTCTCTGAGGACCAAGGACCAGTAGCTCTGATACCATTTGTTAGGAATAAATTCCCACAAGACAACTGAGAGGGGGGGGTGAATCAGTTGTGCAATAGATTATTAAACTTTAAACTTTATGAACCACAACATCAAAAGTAAATAACACAATAATTGCCAACACCATAACAAAATTTTTGTTGTCGAGGAAACCCTGTTAAAGGTAAAACCCTGGTGGGAATTAACACCCACAAAATAATGTACTGAGAGTATAGTATCCCTATTAAAAGATATGTTAGGAGCTTGTTATTACATTATAGTACACAGTCCCTATTAGGAGACAGACCCTATTAGGAGTCAATGAAAGTAGTAGGATCATTGCCCAAAGAAGGTTAAATCCACCTTCAAGGATTCACAATCTGCATCAAGCATATACAGAACATACACAATCCAGTGAACTGTCTAATAGCATCTGTCTTTGCTTGGTCAGCTCCAATGAAGTACCAACTCTACTCTCTATCCAGTAGTCAAGCTTTGCAGCTTCACAAATCTCTGCTCTTTTCTTTCTCTACCACACTTTTCACAAATGAAAAGATCACTCATATATACCCTCTTACAATAACCCATTAGGTCGACCAGTTAAGCTTTCCTAATACAAAATTAACTAGGTTAGCCAATTAAGGCTTCCCATCATACAAATAATTACATAAGCCCTTGCTAAGATACACATGGTACCTATAACAAGTATACAATATTTACAATTCATTACAAATACTTCCAGATCTGCAATCCATGCTCAGAATTAATTTCCACTTGTTACAAGTCTGAAGTCTGCCAGGAAATAAGTCTTCTCTAGAACACACGCCACAACTAACGTCATCAGTACCCAAAAAGAAATCAAACTCAACCCATTTCACCATCATATGTCGGCTCTCCATCAACAAGCTCACAAGTTCTGAAACATCTTCCTCAGCAAGATATGCCTAAAACATAGAGACCTTCTCTGTCTAGAATCACAGTCACAGTCTAGAAAAACTGTCTTTACTCAAACAACTATAACATCCATGATATGAAACATAAAGTCAAGCGACCTTAGATGTAAGGTCAAAACTCAGCATTCTACTTAAATCCAACTTCGCTCATTCTGGTTCATCCATAGAGTGTCTGTACATGCCTTCTAGTCAAGTAACTAGTCTGTCTTCTTTCACAAAAATATATGTTGACATCAATGACAAAACACGAGTATCAACAACATGATTAGTACCAAACAATAATATCATCCAATAGAGTAGTGTCTGTGTCAACTAAAAAATAGATTATTTCATCATTGTATTTCTCTACCAACTGCATTGGTATTTTGGATCTCTTTTCTATTTTAGCTTTGAACTTTTCAAAATATTCATTCATAGCAGGTTCAAATTTTTTTCCTAGACTTGCAATGAAGTCACCAATTTTTTGTGTAATCGGTTGGTTTGTCTTCCATTTCACATTACCGATGGAGGGAAAAAATTTATGTAGATAGAAGAATGTACATAACAAGAGAACCAAACTTACACATATTAGATCTAGCTAATCAGATTGTTGTCATGTTATCTTCAAGTTGTCTCTACAACAGCTCGACTAGGTCAAGTTGTAAACCCTTCTTTACAATATTGTATGCTATGTCAACGGATCCTCATGCAACACTATTCAATCTACATGACTGGGAGATCTTGTATCCAATAACATACGTACCAAACCTAAGTTCAAGATCACAAATGGAATTGATCCATAGACCTCTATCATCCCACTCATCCCCTATAAGCTTTTCAATCTCAGTTCTGGGTGGGTTCCTTAGGGATTTTGATTTATCTTATGTAGGATACCCAGTTACTACATGTATCACATCTTTGCTGATCTTTTTCAATTCATCCAGCCAAATATTTCCTTCGTGAACTTGGCTCAATACAATGTGGATCCATTCGGTCTTGAATACCTTTGATAAATTTAGGGCATTGGTTAACTCTTTCACTTCCAGATGTTTGTGATCATCTTTCAATTTACCATCTTTGAAAAGTGTCTAGTATGTCGATATAAGCTCAAAATCCTCTATTTCACTAATCTTACAGTGAATGTATGCTCACACATCTTGAACTAACAAAACCCTAGGTGGTATTGTGGAGAACCTGCCTTTGTCATCGGGTTGGGATACACCCTGAGGATGTATCTTGTAATTTAGTTTTGTGCAAGTAGAATTCTTAGCAAGAATTACTTTTTTCTGTTTACCCATCTTTTCCTTCATATTTTGTGATGAGGACACCATTAATTTTGATTTAGGGCTTCCAAAAAAGTACTCAAATAAACACGGTAAGTGAAAGTGCGTACAAATTCTAGCCTTTAACTGCTTGAAATGTGCTCAGAATCTCTACAAAATGCTTCAAAGTGCTCTGCTATGTATTCTCTTTTAGTTTCTCTTCTTTTCTCTATAATTGCTATGTGAACAAATGAGTTCACCTCGATCGAATTTATACCAAATAACTTTAGTCGGCACAACAAATTCTCATCACCAACCACTTGGTAGACAAAAAAAATGCTCGATTAATACTAATGATACTTCATTTCAGTGAGTATACCAAATGCTTGGTTGCCTTATCAACTCGGTTGTCTCACACATATTCACTAACTGACATTACTAACTCAGTACAGATTAATTGACTTAACTAGATCAAAGTAATCAAAAATAATACCATAGCGCATCTTAATTCATGATAATTTGGCATTTTTACAGTGAATATAGGAACTAATGTAAGATATATATTTGTAAAACATAGTTCCATACCTGCTTGTATGGTTAGGTGGAGGTGGTGGAATCACCTAATCCATCGGATGAGGTTTCACCAACTGTTGTGCTTGGTCCAACATTTTCATTTGATGCTCTCCTCCACATTTGATTTCTAATCCTCACAATTTATTCTATTTTATTTCCATTTCCATAATTATTTATTATGTCTGCATAATCTCTGATTAAGTGACCGATTTTATGGCAGTGTGAGCAAGCCATACCAGAGTTTGACCAATTTCTAGACTTAGTTCTCCATTGTCTCATACAATTTTCTTCTTTATGTCCATATTTACCACATGTTGTGCAACTACCCCAAGTTTTGTAATCCCAAGCATAAGCATTACCCTGTCTTCTCGGTTTATTTGCTTTTCTTCTCCTTTAGGTTTCCATATTTGCTTTGTATTAGTCCTGCATGCTTGTGATGTGTGACCATACATGTTTCAAGTTTAACAATATTTATTTATGTAGGGTTTTTCTGGGGTTTGTTCAACTTAGCTCTGTATTCATGTTCTTGATGTCCATGTGCTTATTATAGTTATAGCAATTTCCATAAAATTTAGGAGAGTTTCTAGAAATACCTTTTGCTTTGCTTTTACAAACATTTGATGTGTGGCCTAATTTTTCACAGTGATGGAAAGAGGGTTTCTTAGGCTTCTGCTTTAAATATATATTCCTTTGTTCAGCTTGATTTGACAATTATCCTTTCTTGGTATACCCTAATCTGGTATTGTTGTTCAATATTCTTTAATAGTTCAGAAAATTCATCCATTCGCTTAGTACTATCTTCAGATCTCTTGATCACTTCACTATGTTGTTGTAGAATCTTCAATTGATTTCTCAGCTTTTCATTCTCTTGTTTCAATACACCAATGTCTTCTAGTTTTCTAGAAAGCTCAATATTCACTCGGTTTTCTCCATGAATCATAGAAACCGCTTGATTGGTGATCTTAAAGTAATGTTCAGTAAGTCTCAATATCTTAGATTCTTTTTCTTGTAACTTTTCAGTCATTTTTCTTTTATCATAAATAACCATGTTTCTATCTTCTTCAACTTTCTTTGCATCATTCAATACTTCAACCATTCTAACCATTTGTGTATCTTGACTGATATGTAGTGCTTTCACTTGTTCATTAAGTTATTGATTACTCTCTGATATCTTTGAAATGATTCCTTCAATTGCATTATATATGCTACCAGATTCAAATCTAGATGTGTCAAATGGTTCATGAATCTCTTCTTCCTGATAATCAGTCTCACGACAATGAAGTACCATGTCCTTTCTCTTAATCAACATCTTCCTAAGTTTCTCCTTGGCTTCTTTGTATTTTTTGACATAGATCTGCAACTGTAACTTTTGATTCTCAATAGTTTTATCAAGCGTATACCTTTCCATTATAAGATCTTTTCTCTTTAGTGATTAAAATTTCTAAACAAGAGAACTATCTTGGATACCAATTGTTGGGATAATAGAAAGGTGTGCACTGATAGGGAAGGGGTGAATTAGTAACCTCAAAAACTTTCAAACAAATATTTGTAAACAAATGTTCTGATAAAACTAACTGAGTAGATAACATTCACCAAACATGCAAAGTCACTTATGAAATGTAAATGCATGTAATGTAAAGAATAAACATACATCATATTTAAGTACACATGACACTAGTATTTTGATATCACAAAAAACCCCTGTTAGAAGGTAAAAAATGTAGTGGGGATGAGACCCAGAAAACTTCACTAGTGAAGTAAATAAATTATCTTGTTAAAGCTTACAAGGATTGATCACTTATGGTGACCTTACCCTATTAGGATTAATAATAAGATCAATTAGATATACCTCATATGAGGATTTAGAAACACAAAGTATGTGTGCACTCAGTTAAGAGATTTATACAAAGACGGTTAAGTCTACCCTGTTAGGAGATTTTGAGATTGTTACAATTGTCAGAGAGTAACAAAATTGTGTGATTTGAACATATTACAATCTCTATATTGTGAATACAAATCCTTTAAGTGCATATAAAATCTATCACCTTACTATTAATGATATTACATTTCGCTCTACTCGGCATCCTTGCCTCTATTCTGAAAACTTAATGCTTCAATGTAATCCTTGTCCTAAAACCCTGTCTGATCTCTGATGTCCATAGTATGGCAGCTACTTGATCATTACTTGATCAACATACATTACAAAATTGACATCGTAACATTACATATATCAAAATTCTTGACCTAATTATGGTTTTACAATATCTTACAAAACCTAAGATCAACGGTGTACAACATTTACCTTGACCATCTAAACATAGGAGATATAAAAAATTAATGTTGTTAATCCATAATTAATGTTCTCCTCTATCATTGTAAACCATTATCTAGCTCAACAAAAAATTTCTACCTAGATTGATGTGCCATTAAAAACTTTTATGTGACCACTGGCTCACTTGGTAAATATTGTCTCTCGGTGCTCAGTGTTCTCTGTGTAGACTGTGTTCTCGGTGTACACTGCTACTTGGTAAAGTCTATCTTCTTAGTGATCATTGCACTCAGTTAAATCTGCATGTGATTAGTGCACTTGGTTAACTCTACACTTCTATGATCATACCGACTAGTATGTCTATGACTCTATTACCGACTGGGTATTTGAATTCCTAAATACTATTGGCAACCTTCAAAGCTCATTTTGAGTAACAACACCATCACACATACTCTCTCTCTCTCTCTCTCTCTCTCCACATTATTTCCAAAATTCCCCTTCCAATATAACCTAAATTTAATGGTGAAAATCCAAATGAGAAGCACACCACAAACCCAAAAGATTATTCTTGACATGGATAAAAAGATCTTATGGATGCAATGCACATGATCCTTCAATCCACTTTTTTTGTCCACCTACGTTCTAATCCCATACACTTCACCAGTCTGCACAAACCAAACGTCAAACTTCCCAATTCCAATAATATTCAACACAAATTGCCTCTGCTAATTCACCATTTACAAACTAATAAATTTGGAAAACCCACTTACCTGAGCTACAAACAAAATGGTGTAACCATCTTTGGGAGGGCCAACATCTTTTGTGTCTTGGGGCATAAAAGTTTTGAGAATACATAGCATGATTGTGATTAATAGATTTCCACTAGTTTCTATTGATAGAATTTCAAATAAACATTGCTCTCTTTCCCCTATTTATCTCTCCAAAAATTCCTTTGAATTCAACCTAATTCATGCCATATTTTAACAATATTTAACCAAGTACTAATAACTATAATCAATACAATTCATTTCAAATACCAATCTTGGGAAGATCACGGTGTGATGGCCTTCATCTCCAATTTTGTATACTCTATGTCTTCATGCTCATTGTCTTGACAGTTAAAATTTGTGCTCAAATATGTCCATTCTCCAAGAAGGTAGAGTATGATTCATCACACACCCATTTTCCTAAACACAAATCAAACTAGGAAGATTCTACTATTTGTGCCCTTTTCTATTTTGTATTTGTGAACTCATCCCCTTTAATATTTTGATTCCTCCGCCTAAACATTTCTAAAGTATTTTCACTACACTCCCCTATATACCATTTCAATTCCGCTACCTTATTTCAATCATGTGGCCTACAATGTTTAGCTCAAGGGAATCAAGGTCAAAACAATTTGTCTGCTATAGACACCTAAAATTGGGCAGGTGTTCTTTAATCAAGCAAATTTGCAAATCTCAGCAGAATGCTCTAAATCTCATCAAAATGGATCAAATCAATTCAAATGGACATTTATCAATCAAATTGGGATAAAATCATTCAAATCAAAGGATTAATTAACAATGAAATAAAATTATTAAAGATAATCCTAAAGGGATTAATCAAACTATATAATTGATTTTAATCAATTAATTGTATAGTTTAAATCAAAAATCAAATTGAACCTATTCCCCTACATGGCTAAATTAATTAATTGGTTGAATTAATAAATCCTAATATCTTTCAACATGATTTTGAGGAACCAATGATAATTGAGAAAGAAAAGCACATGGATCACTCCAAATTTGCAATCTCAATCACTCATTTTGAACTTTCAATCTCAATCACTCAAATTTGTCTCTCTGTCCCAACCTTTGAGACAAGCATTTAAATTGTCCCCCCATTTGAAAACATCTAAAATCCTTTCACTCAACCAAGGCTTAATCATGATCAATCGAATCAAACTCTGACACTTAGGAAAATCCTATAAATACAAGCCATTTTACAAGCATCATATCCTAGAAATTCGAATACAAATCATCTAGACTATAGCCATTTTCACAGCATATCAAAGAATAATTCATCATTTTGCATAGCAATTAAGAGAATTTGAGTTCATAATTTGAAGCAATTGAGAAAATTTAAGAGTTAGATTGGCATATCTTCATCATATTTCTCATTCTAGGACTGTCATTAGTAGAGATTAAGGCTGAGAGCTCTATTAACATGCTTAGATAGAGAGTCATGGGATGCTTATTGATTTCTTTTCAATTCTTATTTTAAATTGTCTTTATTATACCATAGGATTGATCATAAATAAACTAATCTCAAATGATGCCTACGAGAAAAACAATGACACCTACTAGAAATGAAGTGACGCCTGAGGAATTTCTTCTATTTATATCTTAAATTCTTTTCATGCCTGTCAGATAAAGTGGGCCACCTATGCACGTAAAGCAATGCCTACTACTTAGGAAATACCTCCTATAATCTTGTTTTTTCCGCCTATGATATTTTGTGTTTCACATTTAATCAACTTTACAATGCCTTTGATTTTTCATTTAATGCCTATAATCTGTTAAGTGACGCCTACAATCTGTTAAGTGGTGCTTACAATCTGTTAAGTGACGCCTACAATATGTTAAGTGATGTCTATAGGCTGTAAAGTGATGCCTACAATCTGTTAAGTGATGGCTAAAATCTATAAAGTAATGCCTACACACTGTAAAGTGATGCCTACACACAGTGAAATGATGCCTAAAAGCTCTTAAATGACACCTACAGTCTTCTATGTTTTTTAGTGACAGATTATTAACTCTCTGTTATTGTGTTTTCTGTAGATGAACAGACACTTGAAGGTGCAGAAACCAAAGGTACAAGTCAAAAGGAAAAGTAAGGAGGTAAGAGTCCAAAACACGTACTCAAAGAAAATTCATAGTGCTTTAATTTTGAAGGATTTAGAAAAAGAGCAGGAATTATACATTAAAATTAGTAGTGCTTATAAGAAAAAGTTTCCATCTCTTAATTGATTTTATGCATTAAGTCCTTAAATTATTTTTTGCAAAATCTGGCTAAGAAACTTCATTGTATTTTCAATTCCAATTTTAGGTTGTCTTCACTTTGTTTGGTTGTGTTGGACTAACTTTGTTGGAGGAGACAGAGAGGGAACGATCACCACTAGGTGAGTGAGCAAAAACAAGAAAAAATCCTCAAAAAAGTGCCTAGCCTTTGCTAGCATCGAAAAGAGGTATTTTTCATATCAAGATTGCTTTCTTTAAATTGTGGCATTTCTTTAATATCTATCTTAATAGGGACACCCTATTATTGTCCATTCCAAACAAAACATTAGGTATATGCTCTCAACTTTTTGAAGTTGATCAAAAATCCAAAATTGTTGCATTTGGGTGGTAGAAAAAAAGGGAGGAAATTGAACCAAACATTCCTATTTTAAGAACCTCCTTGTCAAGAGGTTGAAAATGAACATATGTGTATGAATTTATTGGAATTTAAGGGAAGCAATAGGGGTATTCTCTTCACTCTTTGAGTGAATCAAACTCCCAAACTTGCTTAACTTAGTTCAATCTTTGATTTCTTGTCTACATGCTAGATAAATTAGAGACTTAAAGGGTGTGCCTCCTGAGTAAATCCTTAAGAGGGCGGTGATGTTGGAGATTTACTTCTGGCAGCTAGTTGTTTGTATGTTTGTCATTGATGACAACATATAATATACAACAATGTTTTGTATGTACTTATCAGAATGATGATATTAACCCTTGCATGGTTATATTCATGTTGTAGACATGTTTTTGATGCTCTATTCATACACGCAGAATCAGATTTGATATTTTAGCTGTGTTGTGTAATTATGTTAGTGGAAGTTACAGTTTCTAGAGTTTATCTATACAAAGCCGATGTATTTGCATTGGTTCTTGAGTTGCGCTTATATTTGGGATACGCGTGTGTATATTCATGATTAGTTATGAGTTAGTCAAGTTTGGTTAAGAGTGCTTGTCTTGTTTCATCAGGATTGTGTTGTTTGAGATAATTTGGTGAAGCCGACTTTGTGAAGCGTCGCGTCTATTCAGCTTATATTGTGCGGTTGTATTTATGCTTGCATGGTTAGTTTAGCTGACAAGGATGTTATGAAGAGTTTCCTAACAAGTCCCATGATCTCATACTTTGAGGAAGATACTTATAGTAGTTCATTTGTAAACGCTAAGTGTGAATGATAAGAAAAGAGACAGAAAAAGTACAGAGCAGAATATCAGTTGTGTTTCATTCATCAAGGATCTATGTGAAGACGCAGTGGAAGATTAAAATACATTGGAACTGATCAAGACAACAGGTCTACTCTAGAGTTCATCATCAAATATAGTGCATATTTATTCTATAGAAGGTTGTAGCCTTCACCATTGAAGCAGTGAGATTTTGGACAGTGAGTCCTCACCCTTAACAGGGTTATTTGTAAAAGACTCCTAACAGGGTCAGACCCTTAACCAGGTCACTATAGTTATTGCATTATAAAGAAAAAATCCTAACAGGGTTGCAAGATCTTCTAACAGGGATTATTATAAACAAGTATAGTTCATTTTGGGTGCTAATTCCCACCAGGGTTTTTACCATTTGGTTTCCCCATAACCAAATTGTGGTGTTGTCTATTGTGTTATCTGAATGTGCATTTACTTTATGGTATTCTGGAATTAATAAAGAAAATAAATAAATTAGCTGATAACTGATTCACCCCCCCCCTCTTAGTTATCCTTTGGGACTATTCTAACAATTGGTATCAGAGCCAAGTGCCTTGAAGAGAAAGCCTAAGAGATTAAGGTAGATCAGATGGCATACTTCAGAAAAGAGAGTCCTAAGTTCAATGGAGAGAACTATCGAGATTGGAAGAACAAAATGATAACGCATCTACAGTGTGTTGGTTTTGATATCTTTTAGATAGCCACACAAGAATTTGTTATTCCCTCTCTAAAATACCTTGCAAGAGATGATGCTACTAGTAAACAAAATGATACATTCATAGCTAATGTAGTTTCCAAAGAAGCCCTTATAAGTGCACTATCTGACAGTGAATTCTCTGA
>MU223785.1:44062-56679 GCA_018584345.1 Thuja plicata | reverse complement strand
TTGGTCCTATAAAATATTTTTTGGGATTGAATGTAAAGTAGATAGATAAAGGAATATTCATAAATCAGTCCAAATATGTGAAGGAAATATTGAAGACTTTCAAGATGGAAGACTGTAAGCCAGTATGTACCCTTATGATAACAGGAAGCAAGCTTTCTAAAGAGGATGATTCCATAGAAGTTGACAAGACATTGTAGAAATCTATGATTGGAAAACTTATATATCTTCCTCAATCTATACCAAACATATCTAATGTAGTTGGCATTTTTGGTAGATTTTCTGCTAAACCCAAGAAGAATCACCTAATGGAAATAAAGAGAATATTCAAATATCTAAAGGGAACTATAGACTATGGTTTATGGTATCCTAAATCAGAGAATGTACAACTTCATGTTTATACAGATGTAGATTGGGTAGGTTGTATTGATGACAGGAAGAGTACTTCTAAAGGAGCAATATTTCTTAAAGATAGGTTAGTTTCTTGGTTAAGAAAGAAGCAAAATTGCATCTCCCAGTCAACAGCAGAAGCTGAATATGTTGCAGCAACATTGAATTGTTCAAAAATGGTTTGGATAAAGTAGATGGTTAAAGATTTTTCTATTCAGGTTGATTATCTTATTTTTATTCACTGTGATAACAATAGTACTATCAACATGTCCAAAAACCCTATGATGCACGCAAAGACAAAACACATTGAGATCAAATACCATTTTCTTAGAGAAAAAGTTGCAGATAATGGAGTAAAATTGGACTATGTAAGCACTGAAGAATAGTAGGTAGATATTTTCACAAAGCCTTTATCAAAAGATACTTCTGAGTACCTCAGGGAGAATTTGGGAGTAATTCCATTTCCTGAGTCTGATTAGATAAAGAAGTAAGTACATCAATCCATGGTGACTGATGAATGGTTGACTACTCTATTTCTAGAGTAGTACCAGTGCCTAATTGTTTATGGTGCCCTTTTCCATTGATGTCAAAGGGGGAGTATGTAGTAAGGGGGATAATATACTCTAGGGGAGTATATAATCATGTAACTTAAAAGTAGAGACAGAAGAGCTACAACAGTGTAGAGGAATCTTTGATGAGGATATTGAGAAGATTGTAAAAAAGAAAGAGGACACCATGTGATGAAGATGTTTTTAATATCATATGTTGCCATCAATGTCAAAGGGGGAGATTGTTGGAGATTTACTTCTATCAGCTAGTTTTTTGTATGTTTGTCATTTATGACAACATATAATATACAACAATGTTTTGCATGTACTTATTAGAATGATGATATTAACCCTTGTGCAGTTATATTCATGTTGTAGACATGTTGTTGATGCTTTGTTCATACATGCATAATTACATTTGATGTTTCAATTGTGTTGTGTAATTCTATTAGTGGCAGTTACAGTTTCTAGAGTTTATCTATACAGAGCTGACATATTTGCATTGGTTCTTGAGTTGCACTTTTCTTTAGGATACATGTGTGTATATTCATGATTAGTTATGAGTTAGTCATGTTTGGTTAAGAGAACTTGTCTTGTTTCATCTGGATCATTTTGTTTGAGATAATTTGGTGAAGTCGACTTTGTGAAGCATCACGTCTATTCAGTTTATATTGCACGGTTGTAATTATGCTTGCGTGGTTAGTTTACCTGACAAGGATGTTATGAAGAGTTTCCTAATAGGTCCCATGATCTCATACTTTGAGGAAGATACTTATAGTAGTTCATTTGTAAATGCTAAGTGTGAATGATAAGAAAAGAGACAGAAAAAGTACAGAGAAGAATATCAGTTGTGTTTCATTCATCAAGGATCTATGTGAAGAAGCAGTGGAAGATTACAATACATTGGAACTGACCAAGACAATAGGTCTACTCTAGAGTTCACCATCAGATATAGTGCATATATGTTCTCCAGAAGGTTGTAGCCTTCACCATTGAAGCAGTGAGATTTTGGACAGTGAGTCCTCACCCTTAATAGGGTTATTTGTAAAAGACTTCTAACAGGGTCAGACCCTTAACCAGGTCACTATAGTTATTGCATTGTAAAGAACAACTCCTAACAGGGTTGCACGATCTTCTAACTGGGATTATTATAAACAAGTATAGTTCATTGTGGGTGCTAATTCCCACTGGGGTTTTTACCATTTGGTTTCCCTGTAACCAAATTGTGGTGTTGTCTATTGTGTTATCTGAATGTGCATTTACTTTATGGTATTCTAGAATTAATAAAGAAAAGAATTAAATTAGTTGATAACTGATTCACCCCCCCCCTCTCAGCTATCCTTTGGGACTATTCTAATAGGTGAGAGGGAATGACCCAAAGTGGGAGACACGCACTTTAGCCATGAGACTATCCGACCCACTATTAAAAAAGAACTCTTCCTTAATGGGTCGTAGTGACTAAATTGTGTTAAGTATATTCACTTCCTCTAGTATCCCTTCGGGATTTGCACAAAATCATACTTTCGAGTGTGTGGGAAGCCCGCAAGGGGGTACACAAACTTTTCATAGTTTAGAATGGAAGTGTTAATCAAAACCTTGTTAAGTAGCAAGCTACCTTTTAGAGCCATATTGTTTAAAAAGCCAAATCCGACTCTAGGTAGATTATTTGGAAGATATTCTTGTACAAGACCCATTAAAATGACCAAGAACATACACTTAGTGTGTTTTAGGGTTATAATCCAAACTTTATGTGTGTGTTGTGTTTGTATCTACATTTTCAAGCAAGAATACCATTTGGCAGATCTAATCACAAACTTAATCTTTTTAAAACCCTAAAAACTGTGAAAAACAAACCTGATCTGCAAATTCCCACGTACAGAAGTTTAAATACCGCCTGCAATACTTTCTATGATGCCTATAAAATGAAATGACGCCTATCACTATTGAAATACCACTTAACTCAATGGTAACTAACACCTGCAAACTTTTAAACAATGCCTACAAACGGCCAAATGCCGCCTATAATCTACAGAGTGCCACATACAGATTATCCAGTAAACGCCTATACAGTGTAAAGTCATGCCTAAACTGTAGGACAGTGATGGCTAGAAACAAAGAGGGCCAAATAGGGGGCATTTCCTGAGGGTTTGGAAGAATTTTTAAAACATATTTGGATACCATTTTTGGAGTACTTTGTGTCCAGATTATCAGATAGATCAAATTCCTTCAAATGTTTATAATGATGAATCTATTTGAACAACAAATCAATCCTATGGAAAATAAAGATCAAAATCATCATAGGAATCAAAATGATGAAGTGACTGAAGATGAAATTTTGGAAGCATCCCAAGATCCCATATTCATGGAAACAATGCACTTAATTTTGAAGAGGGATAAAGAAGCATATTTCTTAAAGTTAGCTCAATTAGGAGTTACCCTTCCTCATAATGATGATATATCAGCCTTAAAGAAAGATGAGGAAAAAAAAAAGGATACATCATCTAACAAGCCATCATTAAGATCAATCTGTCCTTTTCTTTATGATGATGGGCCATCTGTATCTTCATCTTCTTCATGAAATGAAACATTTAAGCACAACAAACCTATCTTGGATCAAGGGAAATTTCATAACCACCCTATTTGTGATCAAGATAATAAAGAGAATAAAGAGATAGGTGCCACTCTTAAGAAATACCTAATGTACAAACCTCTATCTAGCAAGGTTTCTCCCATATCCTTTACTCCTTTCATCCTTCATCCATCTCACAAAGCTTCACAACTACCCAAAATTCCTCCACGAAAGAGTGAGCCTAATGATGATACTTTCCACGTTGACTATGTCTACCCTCAAAGGATACCTCTAAAAGAAACC
This sequence comes from Thuja plicata, assembly GCA_018584345.1. Classification (NCBI taxonomy): domain Eukaryota; kingdom Viridiplantae; phylum Streptophyta; class Pinopsida; order Cupressales; family Cupressaceae; genus Thuja; species Thuja plicata. Next base: position 52,872 of record MU223785.1, on the reverse strand, counting down.
CAAGGTAACTTACATCTTTCTAAAAAAAATTTCCATGCTTCAAAGATCTTAGACCCTAATCTATCATGTGCTTCAATTCCTATTCAAAGGGATTGTCCATCACTCTTCCAAACATTCCCCGCCCATATCCCAACATATACCTTGTCCTTAGAAGTGGCTCCATGTCAAGAGAATAATCCAAAGTGTGAAGAAACAAATATCAATAAAGATCAAGATCAAGATTCTATACAATCCCCTCCCATATTTGATGAAGGTCCCATATCCATAGAATCCCATGATGATCCCCTTGCACCCTTTCATTTCTTCCAAGAAGATATCCCTCCACCTCAAGAGCTACATACCTCTCCACTTCCAAAACAAGATCAAGATATCCCTTCCATCATTTCCAATGAACATATTTAAAATCAAGAGCAAAGAACCCTCTCTACACCATCTAAATATCCTTGTCAAGATAAAATTATCCCATCAACTCCTTTTCATGATCCTCTATGTTCCCCTCAAGAAACCATTATTCTTCCAAATCCCTTGCATGAGAATAAATCCCTCCAAATCTCGGTTGATCCTATCAAATTTGTTCCTATGAAAGTTCTTCATGAGCCTATTGGTATAAAAAAAAATCTTAAATATGAGAACCTCAAAAATGCATCTCATTCCAAAGATATTGATATCCCTTTCACACCTTATCTCCCTCGATTCAAATGCAACCATATGCCTTCACCATCCTCCAAATCAATTTTGGGTTCCTATGTCCCAAAGCTAAAGTCTTCATCCCTTCCATCCATATTAGGTCCCTATATTCCTCCATCAATCATTCCTACCATCCATAGCTTTCCATTCACTTACCCTACCATGTACCAACAAAGGCACACATACTTGAAGAATTTCCAAACACCAATCCATATGAACCCTTTGTATTCTTCCTATTCAACCACAATTCCCTAGTTTTTTGGAATCAATTTTGAAATGCAACTTAAAAATAAAAAATCCAAGAATCCACATGTGTATAAAGATCACCATGTCCCATCTAATTGACATGTGAATGAAAATAAAAAGGAAATATCCAAGAGACCACAAAGGTTCACCAAGAAAAAATAAAATTCAATGAAAATGTGGGTTCCTAAATCCCTCATTGAAGAAATTCATTCTAAAGCATCACAAAAGAAAGAAAAATCAAAGACTATGTGGATTCCCAAGTCACTTTTGAAAGGATTACACACAAAATAAAAATCAAAGTTGACATTCAAGCTTCCAAAGGATTTCACTCCATCTTGTTCTAACCATTTTCCACTTTCCAATTCTACTTTGGGTTCCTATATCCCAAAATCCACTATCTTAGCTACATCCTCACCTCCTTCATCCATTGTTCCTCCATCATTCCACCACTCTTCAAAGTGTATGTCAAAGTTGATCTTGCTAACTTTTCCATATACAACACACCTTCTTCGTATCCTCACATTCATTATCCAACACATACTTTCCATCTTTCCATCCCTCTTATCCAATCTATGGCATAAAACCTTCACCACTATCTACCCTTATCCTCCATATGTATCCTTTATCATCACCTTATCAATATCTTTGAGCATCCTAGCCATATTCATGGTTTATTATAGCATATCTTTCAGAAGCACATTGTCCAAAGATCTAGATGTTGGGGAAATTTTGAAAAATACAAAAAAGAAAAAATTTGAAAAAGAGAAAAGTTCCTTGGTGAAAACCTGGTAAACGATGCCTTGGTAGAAAAAGTAAATAGATATCAATCCATCCTATGATGAAAAACACTTTTTTGTGGTGCCTTGGACAAGTACCATGATGAAAACCTGGCAAACATGCGTCATGCGTAATTCCTCATATTGCACTCTATACTTGGGGGCAAGTTTCATCCATTCTATCATCCATCTTCCCTATCTAAATATTTATCTCACTCACATCCATATTCATTCTTTCACCTTTGGTTTTGAAAAGGATGAACTTATCCATGAGCATTAGGTATCTAGACATCCATTATCTTTCCTATCATGATCTTGCTTACCCCAAATCTACCTTCATTATTCCTAAGAAGTCTTTCCATAATCCCAAAACAATCATCTCATAGCCTCCATCACCCCTTTATCCTAATCGTGCTATCTCATCCACATCCTACCAAAATTGATCCATTGGTCTTGATCAGAAATGAAGGATGTAATGTTGGAAATGAGTTGAGTAACTGAGAGGGGTGGGGTGAATCAATTACCACAAAAACAAATCCAAGTCCCTTATATTTATTAATCAAACTTATCACTGTTACTCGGTTAACAAAGATATTCTGTTGTTACTCAATTAGAGGATTTAATCACCTTGTTAAGAGTGGCCTTGTTAGAGGTCTTCAAACACTTCAATGTAGAAATGCCACCTTGTGAGAGGATTTGTGAAAGAATGTTAAGTCTACATTGTAAAGAGATTTGGATCACTGTGCTACAATTGTTAGAGAGTAACAATGAATTGACATGTTTGAAGAAGCAACTGTATTTTTTGATTCAAATCTCTACTCTGGATTTAAACTGGATCCTCACTGATCAAATATTCTATTGAAGCTCTATCTAGATGTTTTTTCCTTAATCAGAATCCCATCTTATTTCTCCTTCACTCTTCATATCAAAACTCACACATTCAATCCAAACTTGACATTTTATATATATGATAAGCCTTGTCAAGTCAGCTTGAATAACCTTCCAAATAAATAATAAAACTTAAGTTTGTTGATTACATATAACCAATATAACATCAAGTGTAAATTGTTGTTAGTCAACTGACACTAAATGCATAACTCGGTTAACATTGTAATCCTTCAATGCCTGACCTTTACTGTATTGCCCGAGTGAACTTGGTTAGAACTAAAAAATCACTTTGGCTGATATTGGAGTCTTCTTCAATTCCTGAGAGAGATTGGCATACACTGATTGTGCTTGGTTTAGGTATAGACATTTATGTATACATCAATGATAATACATAATTGAATAATTGTCTTCAACAATCTCCCTCTTTCGCATTGATGGCAACACAACATGTCATAATACAAATAATTTTAGAGAAACATAAACAAGAATAAAATTTAATTAATGTCCTTAGCTTCATTTTGATTCTCATCCAAAAAAATCCCTCTATCTTTACAATCACTGAAATACAGATTTCTCCCTCTTTCATCAATCTGTTTTTCTGATAAAATTTCTCCCTCTATCATCAATAATATTTCCCTTAATAATTTCATTGGCATGACATCAATAATCTCTCCCTCTTTGACATCCAAATTCCAAAGACTCTATCCAATGAAATTTTAGTGTACCTGATGTACTGATTCATATGCAATATGCTCTGACAATCTGCATCAACTTGTTAGATCTGTACTGTAGCTCAGTTGATGCATCACTAATATGTCCATTAGTGAGCCTCATTTGGGGGAATCACCCCTATCTTTCCTCTAAGATACAAGAATGCATCCTTAGGTAAAGGTTTGGTGAATATGTCTGCAATTTTTTCTTTAGTACTCACATATTCCAACCTTACTTCCTTTTCCTGAACCAATTCTCTCAATAAATGATAGTTTATAGCAATATGCATAGTCTTATTATGCATCACAGGGTTCTTTGAAATGTTAATAGCACTAGTGTTGTCACAATAGATAATAACTGGTTCTTTGATCTCCTCCTTCATACCTAACAATAGTTGTTTGAACCATATGGTATTTGAACAATTTACTATTGCAGTGACATACTATGTCTCTGTTGTAGACTGATAAATGCAATTCTATTTCTTGATGGTCCAAGAGACTAACCTCTTACCAATAAAGAACACTCCACCACTGGTGCTCTTTCTATCATCAACACTACCTGCCCAATTAGCATCAATAAAAGTCTTCAAATCAAAGTTTCATCCTTTCTTATACCATAATACATAGTATTCAGTACCCTTAAGATATCTTAGAAACCTTTTGATAGTCATCAAATGATTCTCTCTAGGATTAACAGAAAACCTTGCAATAATACCAACTGCTAATGCAATATCAGGCCTAGTGTGAACAACATATTGAATTTTACCAATCATGGATTTGTAGATAGTCTAATTTACCTCCTTTGAGTCATCATCTTTAGACAACTTATGTCCAGTAGACATAGGTGTTCCAACTGGTCTGGATTCTTCCATTCCAAATTTCTTTTGTATCTCTTTGATGTATTTAGACTGAGTAATGTAGATAGCATCCTTCCTCTTATAAACTTGTAAACCAACAAAGAATTTGATTTCTCCAAACATAGACATCTCAAATTCCTTACTCATAGCTTCAAAGAATGATTTGCATAAATCATCATGTCTAGTGAATAGTATATCATCAACAAATATTTCTACTAATAGTATCTTTCTTTGAGGTCCTTCTTTGATGTACAAGATACTATTGTCATTAGTTGTCTGAAATCCAATACTTACTAGGTAACCATGCAATCTCTCATACCAAGCTCAATGAGCTTGTTTTAGTCCATACAAGGTTTTATGCAATTTGCAAACCATAGTCCTTTTTTTAGGATTAGCAAAACCTTTAGGTTTCCCAATATAGACTTCCTCTTCTAGAATTCCATTCAAGGGTGTAGATTTTACATCCATTTGGTATACCTTGAATCCTTTATGTGTTGCATATGCCAGAAGAGTTTTGACTCCTTCAAGTCTTGCAATAGGAGCAAAAGTTTCTCCATAATCAATACCCTCTTCTTGAGCATATCCTTTACACACTAATCTTTCCTTGTTTCTAGAAACTTCACCTTTTTCATTCATCTTGTTTCTAAAAACCCACTTAGTACCAATAACATTCTTGTCTTTTGGTCTAGGTACAAGAGTCTAGGTTTTTTTCTTTTCTATCTTCTCAATCTCTTCATTCATGGATTCTATCCAAATTTCATCATTCAACACATCTTTAATGGATATAGGTTCAATTTCACTAAGCAAGCATGTACCTTTAAGTTTGTTCCTTGTCATTATAGCTTCTATCCAATCTCCAATTATTTGCTCAGGTGCATGATGCTTTCTGACATATTTTGCAAGTATAGGTTCCTTCCTCTTTGATTATGGGCTTGATCCACTTGGTTCACCATGTTCAAATATTTCTTCTTCTCTTCCAACTAGTACTCAGGTTTCACTATCTAAGACTCGGCCGCCTCTGTCTGTGACTCAGTTCCCTCTATTTGTGACTCATTTTCTTCAGTCTAAGACTTGGTTTCTTCAGTCTAAGATTTGGTTTCTTCAGTTAGCATCTCGGGTTGCATAGGTTGCAACAAGGTTTGTGCTGATGAATTCAATGGTTGACATCGTTGATGTCCAATAGCCATTACCTATGTCTTAGGTATAGTATTAGGTTCATAATACACAAAGTTTATGTATTCCTCAGGCTCTTTACTGCTCTGTTCTTCACTTCTCTCTGCAAAATCATCAATATTTACATGTACACATTCTATGACTTTATGAGTAGTAAGATTCAAACATTTATATGCTTTTATTTTACAGGAGTAGCCTAGAAATATACCTTCATCACCTTTTACATCAAATTTTCCATTTCTTGCTTGCTTCAAGATGTAACATTTACTTCCAAATACTTTGAAATAACAAACATTGGGTTTATAGCCATACCATAATTCAAAAGGTGTCTGCTCAGTACCTTTCTTAAGTTGAAATTTGTTCAAGGTGTGAATTGCAGTGTTGATAGCTTCCTTCCAGTATTTGGTTGCAACATTTTTTCAATCACCAAGGTTCTTGCACAATCCATAATGGATTTGTTTCTTATTTTTTCTATCCCATTTTGATGTGGTGTACCTGTAGAAGATACTTGTCTCTTGATTCCTCTTTCATTGAAAAATTCATTGAACTCATTAGAAATGAATTCACCTCCTCTATCAGATCTTAGGCATTTAAGTTTCTTTCATGTTTCCTTCTCAACTCTGGAAAGGTACCACTTACACTTTTGAAAAGACTCTTATTTTTCTTTGAGAAACATGACAGTCATCATTCTAGAATGGTCATCAACAAATAGAATGAAATACTTCTCTCCTATGTAACTTTTTGTTCCAATTGGTCCACATAGATCAATATGCACTAACTCCAAGACTTCTTCAGTACTGTAATTCTTTCTCTTGAAACTAGTTTTTCCCATCTTCCCAATTTGACATTGTTTGCATATTTCCAATTTAGGTTTCTTCGAAATAGAAATACCTCTTACTCTTTTGTTCTTTCTTATGTTGACCAGGTTATCAAAATTCACATGACACAATCTTTTATGCCATAATCAGCTTTCTTCTACTTGTGCAATAAAACATGAAATTTCAGTGAGATCAAGATAGAATATATTACCTTTTGTTTGCTTGCCAGTTCCAACTAGGTTTCCCTTACGATCTGGGAGCTTGGCCTTCCCATTCATGAATTTTACCTTGAAACCAATGTTATTCAGTTGTGCCACACTTAGTATATTACTACTTAGTCCTTCAACCCAATAAGCATTATCATATTTGATTCCTTTAGTTAGAGCAATACAACCTTTACCTTTTACATAGCAAGGTTCATCATTCCCAAAACTGACACTCCCACCATCATAGTGCTCAAGATGTTCAAATTTAGTTTTATCGAGAACAACCACTATCAATTATCCAAGTGTCATTTTTGCTAATATGAGAGAAAAGTGCATTCTTTTCATTATCTTCATTGTCTGACTCATCCTTAACATAAATGTAAACCATTTCATCTTCATCTTCATCACTATCAGAATTTTATGCAATATAAAAATATTTCTTACCTTTGTCCTTGTAGCTTTTATAGCTTTTGAAATTTTTCTTGTCTTTGTACTTTTTTAACTTTCTCTCACCTTTTTCTTCTTTTTTTAGACACTTAGCAGCAATGTGACCAACCTCATTACATGAAAAACAAATCAATGGTATTCTTCCTTTGTACTATCCTTTTCCTTTCGCAACTCTTTTTGCAAGTAGTGCTTCAATGATTTCTATATCTTCATCATCATAATCATCATCACTATCACTATCAATATGTTTTCCTTTTGAGTTTCTATCCATCTTACCAAGGTTTAATTTAACTTTGAATGCAAACTCAAAATTGATAAGATTAGGAGAATAATTGTCAAAATTGTCAAACTCAAGAGCTGTAAGCCTTCCAACCAATGCATCTAGAGTTATATCATTACTACACCTCATCTCTTGAATAGCTGAAACTCTAATTTTATAGATAGGAAGTAAAGTTAGCAATACCTTACTAACCATTGTTTTGTCTTCAATTTTTCCACCGGCAGCTTTGATGGCACTGACACTTTTCTTGATTCTTTCATTGTATTTTGTAATGTCTTCTCCTTCTTTCATTTTCATCTGATCAAACTGACCTTTGAGACTCTTTGTTTTGGTTCTCTTTATATTTTAATTTCCTCCATGGATATCGTGTAGTTTCTTCCACATATCATAGGCAGTAGGCCAGTCCTTGACTTCATCAAATTGAAAATAGCTAATTGAATAAGCTATGTCAATCATCATTATGTTATGATTCTTCATGTCTATTATATGATCTATAGACATAGATCTCGATGGTTCCACATATTTGTAGTTTGAGAATTGCAAACCAGTATCTCTGATATTAGATAGATGTAGCCTCATCAACTCTTTCCATGCATCAAAGTTGTCTTTGTTAAGCTTGGGAATCTCCCTTCTGTAAGACATCTTTGATATTTAGCTTAGGCCTTGAAACCTTCCTTGAAAGCACCAAATTCTCTGATACCAATTGTTGGAAATGAGTTGAGTAACTGAGAGGGGAGGGGTGAATCAATTACCAAAAAAACAAATCCAAGTCCCTTAGATGTCTTAACCAAACTTATCATTGTTACTCGGTTAACAAAGATATTCTACTGTTACTCAGTTAACAAATAAATCTTAAGATATTAACTGTGATTATCCTTTAGTTGTGCTAGCTAAATGTGGGCCTTTGATTTAGCATTACACTTCAACATGGTAATTGTACTTCAGCTGCATATAGGAATGAATATGGATTCATTCATCCTGCATGTCTGAAAGAGTCGACCTGTTGCCTTCTAGAAGGTAGGAGTATGAACTTTCTCTCAGATCATTGCAAGCTCAGTGACTACACACTAACCTAAATGAAGGATTTAAAAGCTATATGCTGAGAGTAAACTACTGATTGATCTAAATACAAATGTAAATGTAGATTGTTGTTAATCCAAGCTAGTTAGAATTCAGTTTTAGAACACCAATTGAAATGTGAGATATTCAATTTTAAACCCAAATTGAAAGTGTGTTCTAAATTTATGTTTGCATTCTTGAATAAAAGTAAACAACAATATTAAATAAACGCTAAGAATGCAAGATAGTTAAGATGAAAATGCAACATAATAACATTAGAAGAAAGTTCGGGATCCTTTATGAAGGAAAAGAGTTTCTCTTTTATAGAAATCTCTCTCGAATCGACAGTCAAGATCGAACAAAAAGAGTGGCTCAGATTTGATTGAAGAAACACAATCCATGTGCAAGTGATTCGATTGGTCGAGAGAGTCAGTTGACTGAATTGACTGATCAGTTATTTTGCAAACTTCCAAAATCAGTTCATAGTTAACTGAAATGTTTCCAAAATGATAAATAGTGGAGAATCAGTTAACTGGGTGGAACTGGATTGTTTCCATTTTGATAAATCAGTTAACTGGATTTGATGATGTCATATGCATTTTTAATAAATTAATTGATTTTGGATGCACATTTATGTTTTTATAATTAATTTAATTCCTTTTT
>MU223785.1:30926-44012 GCA_018584345.1 Thuja plicata | reverse complement strand
TTAATTAATATGTCATAATATCAATTAAATAATAGTATAAAGTTTATTTGCCAATGTAATGTGATTTTAGGAATTAATTAATTAATCAAGTAAGATGATCAATTAGGACCTAGGGTTTAGGTCAGATTAGTTTGATTTGATGAATTGTCTGTTTGATTTAGGACTTAGAATAATCAAGATTAGGGTTTCTTGATTAATTACTGAAATTGGGGGTCTAGGGCTTAGGTGACCATTTTTAGGTGATTACATTTGCCCCTCTTTGAATTCATGTGCGATCAGCGCATTGATTCAAAGAATTGTTAGTGAGAAGACCCAAAATAGTTTGATTTGAAGTGATGAAACCATTATTTGAAGAAGAAGACCGAATTCGAGCTTGATTGGATGAAGATCGATGAAAAGATATAAACACAATGCTCAATTTTATTTGAAGTGATGAAACCAAACATCTATCAGGAACTCTTAAACCTTTTGATTGGTTTGAACGAATAACTAGTTGGATTTGAAGCGATGAAACTGATTACCGTTAAGAGATTTGATTAGCAAGAAAAATGACTTGATTTGAAGTGATGAAGCCAATTTTATCAATGTATCTAGTTTCAATAATGAATAACCCATATAAGACCGATCTTGTCTGGTTTTGAGTATATCCATCACTGTATAAGACCATTGAATAGGCTGCCTTTGATTTAAGATGATCTCAACTTGATTTGACATGATGAAGTTGAGATGCCCCAAGCCATGGGGTTATGATTGAGGATGTGATCATTTGAATGTTGATGTCCTGATCCTGCCCCCTCGGGAGTGAAATTGAAATATGGCTAGGTGCCCCAGTGATGACAAGAAATTTGATTGACTAGAAAATTTAGGAAGAAACTGATTTGATTTAGAAAGAGGTCCCACATGGTTAGGATATAATCTGTACTTGATGAGAGGGACGGTGACCACGATTGACCAAAAGTAAGATACATGGATTGATGAGAAGAAAAGCATGAGAGATTTCTATTGGTAGTGCGAGTGGTCAAATTCAGATTTCAATTTTGATCCTAAAAATAGAATCAAGATAGTTGATTTAGCAAGGGGTGTCATGACCACTTGACAATGAGAAGATTGATCGATTAGAATCTTAGATCCTTCACATTGGATAGAGATAAAGTTATTATGCTGATTTCATCACTATGCAGATGCATATGCAAGACTAACATGAATGCAACCTAAGGTGTAGTCACTGAGCTTTAGCAGTTGAAAATTTTCATCATTGAGCATTTTTTGGAACATCGGAGTCGATACAATCCTTATCGGTGCCACTGCGACCATAAGAATATGAATATGACTTTCATCAAATAAGATATGGGAAACTAATGTAAGCATTGAGGCACAATAGCTGAGATGAACTAAAAATTATTTCCAGTTGATGTTGCAAGAGTACACTAGTATCGAGGCATTCAAAGCCAAGATAACCATGAGTGCAATCTTGCATAAACAAATTGATAAATAAAAAACAAGGAGATAGTACCGACCTCACCTTGGCATACAAATAAAGAGAATCGAGGGACGTGAGGCTTTTCTTCCTTAATGCAGGAGCTCTTACAACATACACTCAGTTTATTTGATGTTGTTGGATCATCAGGACCACACCAACAAGCAGTAGACAAAGAAAAGATTAACAAAATCAATGAAAATGGATAGCATACAAATAGAAGTTCAGCATACTTCAGCCAGTTTCAATGTTTTTGAATGTGTATATGAATGAGGTGTTGAGAAACACTGTTGTGTTTGTGAGTGCTTTGTATTTGATTGTTGTCAATCTTTTGTTTATGTTTGCGATATCTAATGTGTGTTAAGAAACACAGATGTATCCAAAGATAGTGTTAAGAAACACTATTGATTGTGGTGTTGAGAAACACATGTTTGCGTCAGCAGTGAGTTGTCCTTTAGAAATGATAAGATTACTAACTCTGGTGTAAACCAAAGATGTGATCAAATTGGGGACCCATGCCCCTAGTAGAAAACGGCGATAACTAACTTGACTCATACTGCAAGGACAAATCTGATTTGATTGCCCCTAGGTTATGACTCTGGATCAGTTTCAAGCTAGGAGGGTTCTCAAAAGAACCAGAGTGTCACAAAAGTGACTAAAAGATATGTACAAACTAAAGCAAAGGATTGCCAAGACTAAGCATTGATAGATGGAGCGTTGAGTACCCTAACCTACTTGGTAGAAATTTTATTTAGCAGAAATTGACTTGATTTAAAGTGATGAAGCCAATTTGATCAATGTGCCTAATTTCAATAATGAATAGCTCTGCTAAGACTGATCTGTCTGGTTTCGAGTGTATCCATCACTGTATAAGACAATTGATTGGGTTACTTTTGATTTATGATAATCTCAACTTGATTTGATGTGATGAAGCTGAGATGCCCCAAGTGATGGGGTCTTTCTTGATTGAGGTGATCATTGAAAACATGGTAAGCATGCCTGTGTTGCCATTCTTTTTTCTTCTTTTTCAATTTGTTTTTGTATTTTTCCATTTTTTTGATTTTTTTGATTGATACATCAAGGCGCCTATTGCTAGGTTTTCACCAAGATGATGATTTTTTAAGGACTTTTTCCAATTTTTATTTTTTTTCAGGACATTACTATGTACATGGTGCTGATCATAGAGAATGCCTTAGGTGTAGAACTTCTTCAGATGGAGAGTTTTGATGGGCTCTCGAAGCAGATCTCCTTCAGATGTGGAGAGGTGATAGGCTCCAGAGTCGAATGCTACAGTAATGATATAAGGACCCAACCAGTTGGGTTCAAACTTCCCCTTCTGCTCTCTATGTGACTGATTGCAGGGATTTTCTCTTAACACAATGTCTCCCACCTAAAGTTCTCTAGGTCTAACTTTCTTGTTGTATCCTCTTGACATTCTTTTCTGATAAACTCTGAGGTGATCAAAGGCCACTTTCCGATGTTCATCCAGTAGCTCTAGTTCTTGGAGTCTCAAAAATTGGTACTCTTCATCTGGTACAAGTCTGGGCAAAGAAACCCTAAGAGATGGGATTTCTACCTCTAGGGGTAAGACTACTTCTACCCCATATACCAATCCAAAAAGGGTTGCCCCTATAGACATTTTGATTCTCATTTTGTAAGCCCATAATGTAGGATTGATCTGTACATGCCAATCCCTTCCAGACTTGTTAACTGTACGATGTAAGATTTTCAACAAATTTTTATTTGAGGCCTCAACCTACCCATTACCTTGTGGGTAATAGATTGAAGAACAGTGTTGTATGATTTTGAATTTTTCACACAACTCATCCATAATTTTGTTCTTAAATTGACCTCCATTATCAGTCATGATGGAGGAAGGTATTCCATAGTGACAAATGATGTAGTTCAGAATGAACAATGAGACCTGCTATCCTGTCACTTTAATGAGCGGGACCGCCTCAACCCACTTAGTAAAATACTCAGTAGCTGTGATAATGAACTTGTGTCCATTAGAAAATGAGGGGTAAATCTGCCCAATGAGATCAAATGCCCATTTTTGAAAGGGCCAGTGTGTTACAAAAGGAATGAGATCCCTTGCTGGAGCGTGTATAAGATTTCCATGCAGCTGACATTTCTTACAATTTTTTGCAAACCTAATAGCTTATGTCTCCATATCTGGCCAATAATACCCTGATCTATGCAGTTTTTAGGCTAGAGTCAGACCATTAGAATGAGAACCACAAATTCCTTCATGGACTTTAGAAAACACATGTTTAGACTCTTCTTTTTCTAGACACCTAAGAAAAGTACCATCTAATCCTCACCTATACAAATCATTGGCCACAAGAACATACCATGAGGCATTGTGGATGAGGTGTTTTTTTTCATTTTTGGTTAGTCCATCAGGAATGATCTGATGGCGTAGGTAAGAGTAAACATGGTGATAATGGGAGGATTCCTGTTCAATGATTGAATAGACCATAAAGAATAAAACAAATAACATGTACATAGATGACACCAACATTTAACATGGAAACCTAATTTGGGAAAACCACCAATTGCAACTAGTTACTATTTTTCACTCTTTTGAAGTGAGCCCTGTTAGGAGCTAACCCTGTTAAAGGTTAAAAAACACATTGTTAGGTGTGACCCTGTTAGAGGATTTAATCACCTTGTTAGGAGTGGCCTTATTAGAGATCTTCAAACACTTCAATGTAGAAATGCCACCTTGTGAGAGGATTTGTGAAAGACTGTTAAGTCCACTCTGTAAATAGATTTGGATCACTACTACAATTGTTAGAGAGTAACAATGAGTTAACCTGTTTGAAGAAGCAAATGTCTTTGCTGATTCAGGTCTCTACTTTGGCTTTAAACTGGATCCTCACTGATTGAATATTCTATTGTAGATCTGTCTAGATGTTTTTTCCTTAATCAGAATCCCATCTTATTTCATCTTCACTCTTCATATAAAAACTCACACATTTCTCACACATTCAATCCAAACTTGACCTTGTATATATATATGATGAGCCTTGTCAAGTCAGCTTGAATAACCTTCCAAATAAATAATAAAACTTAAGTATGTTGGCTGCATATAACCAATTAAACATAAAGTGTAAAATTTTGTTAGTTGGCTGACACTAAATGCATAACTTGTTTAACACTACAATCCTTCAATGCCCAACCTTTACTGTATTGCCCAAGTGAACCCAGTTAGAACTGAAAATCTCTTTGGCTAATATTGGAGTCTTCTGCAATGCCCGAGAGAGCTTGGGATACACTGACTATGCTCTATTTAGGTATAGACATTTGTGTAACATCACTACATTTGTGTATACATCAATGATAATACATAATTGAATAATTGTCTTCAACACGTAAAGTACAAATTTTTTTATCAAAAACCTCTTGACATGGCCACTCTTTTGGATCACTCACTTTCATGACAACAGATTGTTATCCCATATTCTATCTGACACTACATCAGTGGCTTTAATTTCTTATCTAAAACATGCTTCACATTGCTATATTTTTTTTTCCTTAGCTTGGGTAATCTTGAGGAGATTGTCCTACGGGTCACATTCACTACACATGATTCATCCATCATTTCCTATATATTTCTAATACATCAGCTTGTTCATCCAGCTTTCATGTCCTATACCTTGCTAGACATTGGGGACAAACTAATGTGATCTTGTTTGAGAGCTTGTAATTTCTTTAAAAAAAAAAAAAATTTAAAAAGAATAAAAAAAAATTCTTTCAAAATCTCTAAAAATCCAAAAAAAAATCTAAAAATCTAAAAAATCCAAAAACATTAAAAAAAATCCCAAAAAAAAAAACTTGCATAAAGTCTTTGAGCTACATTATTAAATCATTTTCACATACTAGGTTTCATTTTCACCAAGATTCACACGGTCTCATTTTCACTTGGGGGAAAAGCATTGGTTTTGGATACAAATGGATTTGATAGGTGCTAGATTTTGGTCACATGTCAGAGGAGATTTTCAGAACTTCAGAGGCGAGATATTTTTGGAACCTTTGGTGGATATCATTGTTCAAATAAAGCATTCGACTTTGCAACTTGATCCTTGAATTTCATGACTTTATTATTCAGGATTAAAATTTGACAGAACCTAAATGATCAGAATGGTTGGAAATTCTATTGAAAATTTTGATACAATACAAAACACTTGACTCTTTTGATGATTTTCATTATATTTTTTCATGTATTTTTAGTTAATCGATGATGTTTCGACTAGATTGGCGATGATGAAGACATGATATTTTCTTGACTTTGAGTGACTATTTTGAGGAAGATCCACCAACTTGTGTGAATTTTTCTAAGGACATGGTCATCAAAGAGCCATCAAGGAATTTCATGTAGGAAGGAGGATTAACCTTTGTCTATTTATGCAAAAGGATACCTTGGTCATTTAGATATTCCATATCTTAATACCAAAATCCAATTGCAACATTGAATCCAGTGAAACCGGTATTCATACTCCCATAGTTGATTATTCAATTAGTAAGGGTTGTACTAATTTCTAAATGGTTACAAAAGAGATGAAAGTGGTATTCATATTATCATGATGTGGTCAGTGATAATTGTACTTGCTCCTAGTACCACAATGCTCAATGATGAAAATATATCTCTACTGCATTTATTTTGCAAAAATCTAGTGACAGTTTGTTACATTCATATAGATTAATCTTGCATTATAATTGTTATGGGATTTTCCCAAAAGCGGGTGGAAGTTCATCATGGTTACATCATCAAAGTCCTAATCAATGTCCTCAAATGTTTGATCCATCAAATTAATCAATGCTACATCAAGGATATCATCAATATACATATGCTCACCTAGGGGCAATCTAATTCTCTTCATTACCTGTACCTAAATCTGCACCTGAATCATATCAAATGATCTTATCATCCATTTTCTCATCTTGACCGATCAAATTTCCTAACTCTAGATCTTGAGGAAGGAAAATCAATCCATTTGTTCGTCTCTCTAGATCTTGAGAGTGAATTATCAGTTTATCCTATCAATCCATCAACCTACCTATCCTATCCGATTGACATCAATACAACATCAACAAAGTGATTATGACTGACATCAAGTGATATCCAATCATCATCAAAACGTCCATATCATTTTATAAATTATCAAATTCTCTCATGAAAAGGGCATTTTCAAATTGATTTTATCAAGAAATGAATCTCAATTTCCCAAACTCAACCAAATCATCCAAACATCATATTGATTCATTTCGTGAGGGGGAATCATATCCAAATCAAAGATTCAAATCAAGGATTCATATCAGAGTTTGTTTTTCATCATCAGGGGAAACATCCTATCATAAATAAAATCTGCATCAAACATCAATAGAAATCTGGGACATTGAAATTTAAAACCATCACCAGTGGGGAATTCTACATCTTATCAAATCAAAATTAGGGCATCGCATCATTTTTCAAATTAGGGTCTCAAATCAGTTACTGCAATCGAATCAAGTTTTTAATCAGTCAATCAGGTTTTGTATCAATCAATCAATCAGGTATCAAATCAATGATCAGGACATGCAATTTTCTTTTAATCAATGCGCTTCGTACATCAATTCAAAGAGGGGCATTTGTAGACACCTAAAACTGGGTAGGTGTTCTCTAATCAAGAAAATCTGTAAATCTCAGCAAAATGCTCTAAATCTCATCAAAATGGATCAAATCAATTCAAATGGAAATTTATCAATCAAATTGGGATAAAATCATTCAAATCAAAGGATTACTTAACAATAACATCAAATTATTAAATATAATCCTAAAGGGATTAATCAAACTATATAATTGATTTTAATCAATTAATTTTATAGTTTAAATCAAAAATAAAATTGAACCTATTCCCCTACATGGCTAAATTAATTAATTGATTGAATTAATAAATCCTAATGTCTTTCAACATTAATTTTAGGAACCAATGAGAATTGATAAAGCAAAGCACATGGATCACTCCAAATTTGCAATCTCAATCACTCAAATTTGTCTCTTTGTCCCAACCTTTGAGACAAGCATTTAAATTGTCCCCCCATTTGAAACCATTTGAAAGCCTTTCACTCAACCAAGGCTTAACCATGATCAATTGACTCTACCCCTACACTTGGAAAAATCCTATAAATACAAGCCATTTTACCAGCATCATATCCTAGAAATTCAAATGCAAAGCATCTAGACTATAGCCATTTTCATAGCATATCAAAGCATAATTGATCATTTTTCATAGAAATTGAGAGCATTTGAGTTCATAATTTGAATCAAATGAGAATATTTGAGAGTGAGATTGGCATATATTCATCATATTTCTCATTCTAGGACTATCATTAGTAAAGATTAAGGTTGAGAGCTCTATTAAGATGCTTAGATAGAGAGCCATGGGATTCTTATTGATTTTTTGCAATTCTTAGTTTAAATTGTCTTTATTATTCCATAGGATTGCTCATAAATAAACTAATCTCATGAAGGTATATTTCATTCACACACATCTGCATTCCCAAATTAGTGTTTTTGCCTGATCACACATGCATCAGGCATACCACAATCGATTCGTGCACCTAGTTTAGTTTTCTTATAGGAGAAATTTATGTACTGCTTAGGGAAGAAATTGTGCTGACTGACACAAAAATTTAACCGATATGTTTTTGTATCAGACATCATTTTTTAAGGTGGGAAATGCCCATAGTAAAAAAGCCTATTGGATTCATTAATTTTAGTATTGTTGGTTAAAAAATTGTCTTCCTTCAAATATCTTCAAACTTGACTCACAATGCCCAAATTGAAATTCAAATAAGAACCAACAGTTGAGTCACTCGCAACAACTGTTATAAGTTCTCTCTACTTGTTTTACAAGGTGCAACTACCTTTGAAAGTTATGCAGTAAATAGAAATACAGGGTATGCATTTAACCAGAAGGTAGAGAAGGAACACTAACACCCACTCATAGTTATGGCACAGATGTGGATTAACATATTTATAAATGGAGGAAATTAGGAAATAAGGCAAAGTTCATTCCTAAAATACTCCCAATGAATCATTTATGGAGAAGATTTAAAAATATGAATAACTCAGATCTCAAAGTCTCTGTAATATTTGTATGCATAATCAAAGATAACACGGGAAAACATTAAAGAATAATTATATTAGTTCAAAGACAAATCTGCAGCCAAGAGACGCATATATAAACACAAAATTTTTAAAATGCATTCCCTCTTTATCTCTAATGTAAATTAAATAGTGCATAGACCATTATTACCCTGTACAATGATAAGATAACCAAAATATGTTCTTCCCCTTTACAATGATAAAATCAAAAAAAATCTCCTCCTTGTAGAAATAAATGTCAAAAGAAAATAATTTCATGTCTTTGTAGAGCTATCCCCCCTTCTTTTTCCTTTGAAAGATTTCTACAATAAATATAATTTGGTGACCCTCCAATTCTTTTAGTAACCGATTCTTGGACCGTTACCATTTTGATTTATTATTCCATTGGATCAAGAGAAAAAGACATATTAACCATTTTTTACATCGTGATATTGGTGAGCATCATCTACTACTACTTTTTCATACTTTGTGTTGAAATCAATTTTGGGGACTTTGTAAATCATTAGACAAAATGAAGTATGGGGCTTTGGAAAATGATTTCCAACTATGAGACAATATCCCTCTGCATGCTACTAAACTTTTGGAGTATTGATGAAGTGGATGATCTTTTCTAAAGTGTCTTTGGTAAACCATGAAGCAGTAAATTCCTAATTTGATCAATTCATTATACACTCAATTCTCAGCTCCAAGATTAACTCTTTGTGTTTCTTTAATGCCTCCTCAATTTCTTCCTGTAAGAAAATTCAACTTGATCTACATTACGAGGAGAGATATCATGAAAATTACCTATAATATATATTCAAGCGATGAGGATAGAATTATGGCTGAAAATATCCCTAGCCAGAAGGAGGAAGAAGATACTATTGAAGATTCTGGCAAGGAGAATGAGACTCAGGGTGAGGAGGAGTTTGAAGAAATAGAGTTGGTTAATAATGTGAATATTGAGAAGCATGCTGAAGAGGAAAATGTCCAAATGGAGGATACTAACCAAGCTTAGGGAGGGGAGAACAACAATTATGAATCCAACAATGAGAATGAGAGAAATCTCAATTTGGACACTAGGAAGGATGCCAACAACACGGATGGTTTGTCTGGTGAAAATCTGGGCCAGAAATCGAAGAATTTAGAGTTTGTAGATAAAGCAGTTCAGTTTTCCACCATGGAGATTTCTGATAGGGAGGAGAGAAAAAAAAGGAGGAGGTGTCCATTCTTGGTAAATTTTTCACTGAGGTGAGGCATGATGTCCAGGTGTCACATGATATGCAAGAGAAATCTACGGAGGAAATAGAGGATTTCAAAAATAGGAGGGTCAGGGAGTCCTCTATTAAGCTTGTTTTCAATGATTTCAATGATAGAGAGGAGTTCACCATAGGGGCACTTCAAACGGCTAAAGCCAAGGCCCTTTACTCCTTTACTTTTAATAAATGGTACTTTCAAGAAATCAAAATTTTGAATCTAAAATTTAGAAAGTTGGATGCTAACAATAATAAGATCAAGGAACATATGGTTGGGGGGAGTAATGAGTAGGGAAAGAGTTTCACTCAGGATGTGGGGTCATCAATGGAAGCTATCAAGAGTCCGATGGACAAGCTAGAGAACACTATTTATGAGATCCTCCAAAATAGCAAAGATAGTATGAAATCCACCAGCTCCAACCTCAAAGCCTTGGTGAAAGTTATAGAAAATGGTTTGGGGAATGTTGGTGATCACAGGGATGAGATCTTGGAGGAAATCAGAGGGCCAGGTACCAGAACTAGGGCCGGTGTTAAGAAAAACTCCCCGCCAGCTAATAAGAATGTTACTGAGCTCAAAGCCATCATTGGGAGGATGGAGGAGATTGAAGACAGAATAGATGATACTCTGAAGAGTAATATTTCTCTGGCTGGTGCTGGTGTCTGATCTGGGTGCTTTTTTAGGGTTTTTGTTGGGCTTTGCTAGTTTTCCTCTAGTGGCTTTTGTTGTCTTTTGTAGGGATATTTTTTTCTCATTTCCTGCTTTATTTTAGTGCTTTGTAATGCTTTATCTTTAGTAGCTACGATTGTAAAGGGTTTTAGGTCCCTTCAAAAACCTATTTTTTCCACTTAATCAAAACAACCATCAATTTGATATATCATAGATACCTTTAAACTCTGTATTGATCATCGGGTTATTATAAAAATCATGCCAGAGGTGTTGTGGCTTCAAGCTACCTTATAGCCCAACTTAAACCTTTATAATAGATCTGTTAGAATATCTTGGTCTGATCTAAATGGGTTTCTCAAATACATTCTGGATATTTATCTGGAATAACATTATAAATTTTTCTCTCTATGAAATATTGGCTCAAAGCTCCTTTTTTTTTACCTGCTGCTCATTATGCCATTTTGACAAAGAGATTGGGCCTGATATCTATTTTGGTTATGTCAGAGCATTAAGAAATTAAGAACATACAAATACTGCCTTTCACTATGGAAAATTGATCATTCTATTTTGAGCTCTTTGATCTCTGAATTATGGGCCCATTTGGCAACAGGAATACCATATCCTAGATATGGCCAATTCTAGAATATGTTGCAATTCTGGAAGATACATATCCTCAAAATATTTTTTGAAATATAAGTTGGACCCGTTTAGTTAACCCGAAAGATGACTGGGAAGATGTGTTTTCTGCGTTTGGGTGCCACTATCTAGAATTGGAATACAGCCTAGAATTGGAATATAATCTGAATCATGATTTATTTTATTATTTAATTTCTTTGTATAAATAGTTAATTTATAAATTTTTGAAAAATCTAATTATGTTTTTGACATTTTGTAGGAGTTTTTTAACTTTTATTTTATTTTTTACTAAAAATAAACAAATTTTTTAATTTGGTTAATTTTATAATATTTTCAAATAAAATTGTGTTTATAAGTTTTTTAAAATTTTAACATTTTGTATAACTTTTTTTATTATTTTTTTATTTTGTAAAATTATGTTTATAAGTTTTTTTAAATTTTAACATTTTGTATAACTTTTTTATTATTTTTTTATTTGGTAAAATTGTGTTTATAATTTTTTTAAAATTTTAACATTTTGTATAACTTTTTTTTTATATATTTTTATTATGTAAAATAAAAAAATCTTCAAAATACACAGGGCATCATTATAAAGAAGCCATCTCTTTTATTAATAATTTTTTTCAAAATTTTGCCTACAACCCAGCTCACTAGGGGCACCAGTAGGAAAGAGCCGGGTGGAGAAAACCTCCGGTCTAGCCCCCCAAAAAAACTTGATAAGATTACAAATAAATGGATGAGGCATTCCTCATTACATGATGCAGATATGAAATTACAACCAAAATTGGACGGCATTCCTCATTTACATAATGTAGATCTAATGAGTCTTTGATGGTATTTCATGCCCGAACTCTCATTTTTTGTCTCTGGACCCTGCATACATAGACCATACCACTACTTTTCACTTTTTTTAGTACCACAATTTCTGTAATATTTTAATTTAAAAAATATATAAATTATAACCCCTAATGAAGTACATTCAACTCCTAACTTTTGTATGAGTTGAAAAAAAACTTATCAATTATATTACCTTCATTGGCCTCCTTCGATTCTTACCTGAATGAACGATGCTTGTTTGGATCAAAACATGACCAATTAAATGAATTCATACATGATATATCCCTGTTAACCTCAAAATTTCTCTACAAACAAGGGTTAGAATTCTACAAAGCAATGTCCAGTAAGAAGATTAACAAATAAAACACTATAATGTTAAATCATGTGAGTGACAGTAGATTGAGGCTCACCTAAGCCACAAACATGAGAGGAAGAAGAATTATTGTTAAAAATAAGTAAACCATATATATGCGCATTTCAGCCAAAGATAAGTTACACCATATCCATACTAAATAAAAAACAAGTTACAACATCAAAATAGTATCTGACTAATTTCTAAGCTCATCTCTGCATATGGTCATAGCAAAGATATACGATTAGAATAAAGAGAAGGCATTGTAAAAATATAATTTTAGCATTTTCCCTTCCCTAACATGATTTGCACTCAAATCCTTCATCTTGGATAAGTGGAGATGGGTTGATAGATGCAGACGGGTAGTCGTTGACCCATGTAAAGTATCCACAACCATTATTTCCCTGTGATACCCAGTCTAGATTACTTATTTATTTAAAATGAATAGTATTTACATCAGAAACATAAAATATAGATGCACTGGCAACCTTTTTTCTATTTGGGCAGCACCAAAATTGTCGTCCAGGGTTGCTCTGTGTTTGTGAAGTCTGTAACACGCATTGCCCACCACCACATTGACATTTTGGCACATTGACAAGAGGCATCAACCCTATATCAATAATGCACCGCACCATCTTTACTACATGTAATTACATAAATATTATATTCCTAGACTAGATCCAAGAGTTGGAGAAGTATATCGAGATGGAAAACATTGATGAAGATGAT
>MU223785.1:19138-30357 GCA_018584345.1 Thuja plicata | reverse complement strand
CACCAGGATTCCCATTAGTTTAAGATGACCACCAAGAGTATGAATCTTGGTCTCATGAATGTTGCGACCTGCTTAATCTGAATTTGAACTAACACCTAAGTTGCTAGATTAAGCAGGTCACAACATTCATGAGACCATCACTCATTGAGTTATCCTTAGAAACAATTCATTATTCACTGCCTTATTTCAAGTATGGCAGACACATAAGAAGACATGAAACTCATTAAAATTAACCACCGAAAAGGCCCACACTTTTCACTGTCTTTACATCTGCCAAAGGCATTCCTTATTCACTGTCTTTACTTACAACCACAACACTTATTCACAACTACACAACACTTCTTAACATCTACACAACTACACAACACTTATTACAATTCCTAAATATGTAACCACCAAGATTTCCATTAGCAACACTTATTACTTGTTGCATAGGTTGTGACCACCAAGATTCCCATTAGTTTAAGATGACCACCAAGATTCTGAATCCTGGTCTCATGAATGTTGTGACCTCCTTAATCTGAATTTGAACTAACACCTAAGTTGCCAGATTAAGCAGGTCACAACATTCATGAGACCATCACTCATTGAGTTATCCTCAGAAACAATTCACTATTCACTGCCTTATTTCAAGTATGGCAGACACATAAGAAGACAAGAAACTCATTAAAATTAACAACCGAAAAGGCCCACACTTTTCATTTTCTTTACATCTGCCAAAGGCATTCCTTATTCACTATCTTTACTTACAACCACAACACTTATTCACAACTACACAACACTTCTTCACATCTACACAACTACACAACACTTATTACGGTTCCTAAATATGTAACCACCAAGATTCCCATTAGCAGCACTTATTACTTATTGAATAGGTTGTGACCACCAAGATTTCCATTAGTTTAAGATGACCACCAAGATTCTGAATCCTGGTCTCATGAATGTTGTGACCTGCTTAATGTGAATTTGAACTAACACCTAAGTTTCCAGATTAAGCAGGTCACAACATTCATGAGACTATCACTCATTGAGTTATCCTCAGAAACAATTCACTATTCACTGCCTTATATCAAGTATGGAAGACACATGAGAAGACAAGAAACTCATTAAAATTAACAACCGAAAAGGCCCACACTTTTGACTGTATTTACATCTGCCAAAGGCATTCCTTACTCACTGTCTTTACTTACAACCACAACACTTATTCACAACTACACAACACTTCTTCACATCTACACACCTACACAACACTTATTACAGTGATGATGCTCATAGATGTGAAGCATTGGACACCAGAAATCACCAAGCCAAACACCCCTAATATGACCATAGAATTTCCTTCAAAATTAACCAAATTAACCAAACCATAGTGATCAGTTACAGAGAAAGGAGACTACTGGAATGAGAAACCTTTTCCTCTCCCATTGTTGTTGTGTACATTCCAAGAAACTATGAGATTGATTCCAGAACTGTACAATAGATTGGCTCTGGGAAAAAATATTAGAAGGTTTAATTTAGTTGCAAACATCTATTTTTCTATTCGTTTAGATGTGAAAGAGTTATCTACTTTAATGTGTATCTACTGCTGCAAACACCAGTTCACATACCAATTCAAATAAAAAGCTATTTGAGTAAATTTTTGTCCATGGAAACACATTAAAGTATGAAGGAGAGTAAAAATGAGAAGCAAATTGGGGTGCTTATTACAATAGCAAACTGAGCAATAAATATAGTGGGAGAAGAGGTATTTGATTTATATGATTATTATTGCTTAATTTGAGTGTTCCAACTTAATTTCTTTTTTATGGTTTGTTACAACTCCTTAATTTACAAGATTACATACACATACAAAATGAGCAAGAGCATACACAAAATTCAAGACTACATCCTATTGAAATCGTGGCAGGAGGACCAATTGCCAGACAAGGAGGTCTAGGTGAAAGGTTTTCCAAACATAAAGAACTGTAAGAAGCATATCTCTAACTAAAACCAAATGCTAAACTATCCCAATGAACAAACACATGTTCAATGTATCAAATAAACATAGAATTGTATCAAAAGATTTTGCATCCTAACTAGAGTCCTCCAAACTTCCGTGTAATGTATATGACTCTCTCCCCTTCATCCATTCTCAAGAACCCTTTGGCTTTGGTAAGATCACCCAAAAAATTCTCATATTCATCAAGCATAGTACCTTGGGTAAGATGAGGGATGGCTTTTAGTGCATTATACACATTATCTACATCAGTTTGCAAAGCAGAGTTTTCTATTTTCAGAGGCTCTCTAAGTCCTGCACCCAACTCTCTAATCACTTCACAAATTGCATCCATGGATCCTACCATGCTTTCCTTCTTCCTCTTTGGCCTCCTTGTCAATGATGTTGAAGGGTTTTGTTGATGCGGCTTTGGTGACTGGGTCTGCCAATAGTCATAAGTTGTCACCGGGTACCGGGGGTACCGGCCAACTTCACCTGCAAAGGTTGTTTGGGGAAATATGATTCCCCGGGTCTCCAAGCACCTGGGTGTCGAGTCTCGATGGTGCAGGGCTTGGTTGGGAGATGTGACTATTTTTTAGGGGGATAGCTTGTTTCTTCAACTCGTTCTCTCCAGGGATTCAGGAAGGTGAGGTTTCTCCAAGCATTCTACACTTAGCAAATAAACTGAAAAAGATCATGTAGGGTTAGAAGTGTTTCATCTACATATAGTTATGTTTAAAACATTCAATACATCAATAATACTCTTCTATAGTTACACTAAATACCAAAGAAATGCACAACCATCAGTTCATATTTCATTAGTAGCAAGGGAAAAGAGGTCGCTAAGCTACTTAAAATATCAGAGAAGAAGACATGAAGAACATAAAATATAAAATACCATTAACTTAGAAGATTGAATGTCAACAACATCATTGTAAGAACTCTCCCTTCTTCATTAATATTTATCCCAGAAAGCAGTGGTGCGTGGTACAATGGTGGCTCCAAGGGAGCATCTAACTACCAAAAGCTTAAAGACCAAGGAGCATTGAGCTCTGCAACTGAAATGAAAATACTGCTTCTCTATTACTATGGACTGTAAAATCATCAATTTCGTCAACCTTGGAAAAGGGTGGGACTTACTATTTATACACATTTACATCTAACCCTAACCCTAACCCTATTTTACATTACACTATACAATAGATTACACTGTACAATAGAATATATTATCTGGTGACCGGTACTACCTGCGCCACTCTACAAAAGGCCTTGAGACGGAATAGGCTTGACATGTCAAAAGAATGAGACAAGAAGGTGGAGTTGAAGAATCAACCTTGACAAGAGAGTTGAGAAAGAAAAGGAAGAAATCTGATCCCCTGGGGATTGAGGCTACATGCCTCATAAATGGGAAATGCGGTGCCCTGTCTCCAATGTGCTAGGTGTATATCTAAAGCGGTGCCTCGAGAAGGTCATCTGTCAGAAAACCAACTGTCGGTCTGACGTGCCTTGATGTAGCTATCTATCTTCTGACAACCTTTGAAAACCTTTATTAACTACTTGAAAGTGACCAGTTGGCCTCAGGACCGGGACATAGATCACTCAAAGGAATACACAATTTAGGATCTGGGACTCTGGGATCCGGGAACTTACGCTCTGAAAGAATAAAGAATACAAAATGTTTGGGTTTTCTCCTGCCCCCAGAAAAACTTTTATTACTATTTATTATCATTGAAGGTTTGGAGGAGGTAGGATATTCCATCCTCATTAATCTCTTTGAGGCCAGCCCGCCAGTATTTAGCCACCTCAATCTGTTCCCCCAGCTCCGGAACATTTCTTTTGAATTCATCGGTCATTTTTGCCTCATCATGACCACTAAGGATCATGTGAGTTAGTCTCGCCATTTGAGTCCCATCCACTCCTTTTGGAGATTGATATCTTGATTCTACCAACTCATCAAATTTCCCTAGGACATATTCTTCTGGCGTGCATGTATCAGTGTTGAATGGGTCAGCTCCGCAGACCTTTGTGACAAATGCCTTGTACAAATTTGAAGAAAATTGGACCTTATTGATCTTATCATGTAGAGTCCCTACCAGTTGCTTGAGCACCTCCAATGTGAGGTCAAGTCTAGAGTGTTGGGTCCTCAAAAAATTGAATGATTCTTCTCCCAGAATCCCATACTCAGATACCATTTCCTCCCCAAGACCGAGGATTTCTTCAAGTTCTACCTTCCATGCTTCATAATTCTCCATATTACCCTCCCATATGTTAATGATATTTTCTGCCTGATGCAGAATGTGTCAAGCCGCATACAAATCTGGGAGGGTGGATACTAGGAAGCGCCATGCGTTTCCTATTTGCAGAGCGACCCACTCATTGACCGCTTGGGCCTTCTTCTTCATTGCTCACAGGGAGTCTATGTCACTCTGTGGTAATGGCGCATTAGATGTGGAGGCCTCTAGAGGAATGGCACTAATAGGCCAGGCCAGCTCAGTAAGAAACCCCGTAAGGTTTGTTGTCTTCTCTTTTTCTGCTTTGAGCCTTTGGGCCTCCTTTTCATATCGAGCCTCCACGGCTCTGGTCGCTTCCTTCAACAGGTCCACTTCACCCTATTTTTCTCTTTTTCCTAGTGATATCTCTGTGATATCATAAACTTTGGCTTTGGCAATTGCCTCATCAGCGTCTGGGGAGGTGTTGCCATGACTGCAACCATTTCTCTGCTCGGTTCGGTTCGAAGAGTGTGAACCGTTTGGGATTTCTTTTCCTTTGGTGGATTCTGGACCTGAGCCATCATCTCGGCCAGGGAGAGATGAGCTCTGGGGGTGGATGGAGCCTTTCTTTTCTTTCTTTCAATCAACCACTGAGGTGGTAGGGGTGGCTTATTTTCCAAAGTCTGTTCTTTAAGTTCTTCCCCTGTATCTTGTTGTTGCTGCTCCTCAGTGGTGTGAGTCTCGACCAGCTCTTCATCTTCATCTTGGGCTTTGTCGACAACATTTTCCTCGGTGGTTTTTATTTCTTCTGCCTTGTCCTCTGCCTCTTTTGTTTCATCTGGGCCCTTATTTTCCATCCCAGGGGTTTCTTCCTCATGTCGCTCTTCTTTTTCTTTGGCCTCTGTCATCGGGATTTCTTCTTCCACTGGTACAACCTTTGGCAATGGGGGAGGTACCGGGCCAAGATTTAATGTTTCAGCCACAGTTATTACCTGCCCAAAGGTAGCTCCGGGCAGTGGCACTTGGAACACGATGGCTGAGGTTATGGTTGCTCCCATAGGTCTGGTTCCCTCAGCATATGCCATTTGTTCACTCTACTTCTATTGGTCCACTCCCGTGTTTTGTATCTTCAGGACCTTAGAGGTGATCTCCTGCTCTATCTCTTTCTCTTCTTCCATCTACTCTTCCTGATCCTGTGCAGGTTCCTATTCCAGAGCCTCCTCTTGTGCTGGGACTTCAGTCTCTGTTTGCTCGATGTTCCCCTGTAGATTCCCGAACTCATCGGTTGCAAAAATATCATCAAACTCATCCTGTGGGGGAGGATTAGTGGGGACATTAGCAAGCTCTAGTTCTCTTTTTGGTTCCAGGGAGTCAAAGGAAAGGATCTCAACTTGTGGGGTCTGGGGCATCCCCAGCTCTGGTTCTGCCTTGGGCTTTTTATTGAGCCTCTTCTTTCTTCTTGTGACTAAGGATGGCCCTGCATCCCTTAGTGTTGCTTGTTCCTCTATGTCCACCCCTGTTTCCTTAACCATCAAGGCTGCCAGTGAAGGAGAGGAGGGAGGACAAATTGATTAGGCCATTAACACCGGGGTTGCTAACCGCATGATTAATGTCTCCCTCATTTGTTGGGAGGCCACCACTGATTGCCTTATTTTCTCTTTTATAAAGACTTCCTACATAGGAGTTGTGGCTATCCATTTTCCTTTACCTTCTCCCTATGAAGATGTCCCAACCCCCAAGGTTAGCTTTGGTATTAGCTGGGCCATCTGGTGGACACTCCTGAGGCACACATTTTTAAAATAGAGGTGGCTACATTCAACTATATTGTGAGTGAACTCCTCAATTATGGGCCCTTCCTAGGCATCCCAATTCACTGGTGGAAGGGCCAATTTATTGATCCCCATACCTTGTACTGGGGATCTACCGTGGATCCGGTGTCTAAGAAAACTTTTGGAAATATCCAGAGCTTTAATCTTTCCATCATTCCTGTAGTCATTCTAACATAATGCCACCCCCAGACTTCCACATCGTCCTAGCAATCTTCCTAGAAGTCTTCCATATGATATTGATGGGGCTCTGATGCCTAGGGAAGTGTCACTGCAATCTTGCCATGTGGATCAAAATGTTTCCGCGCTAAGTAAAACTCTGCCAGGTTATAGCTCTTAAGCTCATTATCCGCTTCTTTGGCCATGGCCAAACTTCATGAATAATTCCCACAGGTGATTGGGAATGGAATATTTGTTACCTTCTTTAAGGTGAAGAAGGTGTGCAGTTCCATCATTTTCTTACAATACTCTAGTAGGATTATCTTGTCCCCGTAATGCTTGGGCAACAAGTAGGGCTTCCTGGAGAAGCTGGTCACCCTTATGTAAGTATGTTGTTGAAACTGTATGTAGTAATGTCTGTAACTCCAGACTAAATTCATCGCCTATGTAGATAGGCATTATCTTGCATCCCAGGTGGGTGTAAGAAGGTGGTAGTAAACAAAG
This sequence comes from Thuja plicata, assembly GCA_018584345.1. NCBI lineage: Eukaryota > Viridiplantae > Streptophyta > Pinopsida > Cupressales > Cupressaceae > Thuja > Thuja plicata. Next base: position 23,680 of record MU223785.1, on the reverse strand, counting down.
GCATCATTTACCTAGTAAAAGCTAGGGAAGCTAGCCTCCCATTGAATCTGTGGGAAATGGTCCCAAGGGGCCTTCTAGCTCAGGCCAATCTCGAGTACGCCCTCTGTAAGCAACCCATTGGTGTGGGGCCATTGTTGTGCCAGGGCCCAGAGAACATAAGAAGTCATATAGAACTTCTTCTTCTTCGTCAATTGAAGGAATTGGGAGTCCACATGGTTTGAGATTATGGCGGCCCAGTCGAAAAACTCCCCATCTGTGCTTATACCAAGAAAGAAGTAATACATCCACCCAGAGAATTCTCAGGCATGCTATTGCCTGAAGACCCGACATAGTGCTATCCTCCCCATCTGGATGCTCTCTTTGAATTTGGACCTGGGGATCTCTAATTTCATCCTCTTGGGGTCCCTCTTTGGGACCTTGAGCGAATTATTGTTCATGTAAATACGGGCCACCTCCTCTAGTTGCGTGAATTGGGCCAAGGCATCTGATCGGGTGACCACAGCTGGCTTGTCAAATTGGGGAATCCCCAAGCCCCTTTGGAAAGTATCAGGGTCGAGGGATACCATGGGAGTAGGATACCCTGTTAGCTCTGGGGCTGCGAGCATAACAGCCTAGATAGATGTGTTGTAGTGAGCGGAAAGTGTAAGAATAAGCTCTGGTGACTGCACAAAGCATGAGAAACAAGCTTCTTTGAGAATCCCAGAGTTTCCAATTTTGATGGCCAATGGATCCCCAGCCTGTCATTGGATGTACATTATTTTTACCAAGGCGTGCATTTCAAGCCATGTCCTAATGCCAGTGTCGGTAATAAGTTGGACTTTGGACTCAATCTTGGAGCCCGTGATAATATCATCTTTTACATATTTTAGGCTCATAGATAGTTTCTCCAGGGCCTTCTCCATTTTGCACCTTACTGTTGCTCTGGTAACTGTCGTAGAATGACGTTCCAGACTTTCGGGTGGTGAGGATGTGGATGCTTCAGACATGTTTGAAATTTTGTTGTTCCAAAAACCTACAAGGCAAGGCGACCATCAAAATGCATAGATAAACAAAAAATCTAGGGTCCAAAGACCTTACCATCGTGGCGTTTACTTCCCATGAAAGGTTAGCTTAATTCAAAAACTCTAGAAAGCATACATATATATATTGAAAACTTAGAAATTTAAATAACCATCTAGGTCTGGGAGGTTTTGTCATACTTGGAAAAACGACATGAGATGGGTGATGGCAAGAGACCTAGAGCCTAGGGAAGTAACCATTGGAAGGTGTGCACAAAAAGTGCACCGTCAGACCCACATGGGTGCCACGTAGGTGAGAAATAAATAGGATTTATGGTGACGGCGGCGGAGCCAACTGTCTGAATGCATGAAAAGTGAAGACCACTTGGGAAAATTTAAATGCATGCATGGGACATAAATGTAAGTTAGGCTAGTTTACAGAGGAGAGAAAAAATCACCTAGTTGAAACCGGCCGAGAGCCAAGTTTCAACCAAGCGGTATTCTGCATAGAGCAAGCTTGCAAGTTAAAACCAGAAACAAACACAGCTCAACAGACTACCAGGCGGGATACACATAGAATATACACTAAATCCGAAGGGTATACACATGCAAACTGGAAGGATATACAACAATATACATTAAATTTACATATATACACATGATAGAGCAGACATTTACAAAAATAGAGAATGTACAAGATATTTACAACTTTTTACACCATCTATAGACTATGCTACATCTACACAGAGGGCGGACAACCCTCTAGCAGAGCCGACCCACCAACGGGCGGTGAACTAGAAAGAAACACAAGACAAAACAATAAGATGAAACAACGCAAAACCAAACAAAACCAGAAAGAAGGAAAGTTGAGCGGGAGGAAGGCACCAACCTAAAAATGAAGGAGGGAAAGGAAAGGAAATTGCCAAAAATGCTCTGCAATAGCTTCAACCGTCAGATGATCACCACTTGTCACCACAAAACCACCCATAATTGCTCAAAAATGCTCAGAATGGTTAGCACTAGATTATCACTAAATCACTATAAATCGCTCTTAAATTGCACAAGTGTTTAATTGCGGTAAGTGTGAAAATGACAGGTAACTTCTATTTATACCCACGGTAAAAGCAAGTCACCTTTTCTTCTGCAAACTCTGGATAGATAGACCTCTGGACTCCGGGCCTGGGGATTCCATGCGGCGATACCATCTTAAGGAAAGAAGACATCATGGAAAAGAATCCCGGAGTCCAAAATCTGACTCCCGACAAAGGAAGACCAACTCCGGGACCAGGTCCTGGAGTCACGAGAGACCAACAAAACAAAGAAAAACCGTAGGGAAGAAAACCCTGGAGAAGGAAGACAAAGGAAACAAAGAAAAAAAGACAAGGCACGAGCCAAAAGTAGAAATAAAAAAAGGGGGACCCAACAGTTTGCACACAAAATGTAGGGAGGGGGATGCAGGGCATAACAAATAGTGACTATCTGGGACAAATGCCTTAAAGCATTTGAGAACTTACATAATCTCTGGTTAGCAAAACTGGAACAAATCATTACTCAAAGTATCTTACATGCAAAGAGTAATATGTCTGACAAAATCCGGTCACGCGGGATCTAGTCCATGATCTTCTCATCAGTGGTGGGGTGTGTGCTTTTGAAGGAAATCAAGTTGATGACCTCTAGGAGGAGTAGAGAAGAGGCACTAAGTATATCAAACCACAAAGTCATCAGATTTACTCATTTCTCCTAGAGACCAGAGTTTTGTCTCGCTTCCCTTTTCTTTTTGTTAGTGTGTTCCTAGGTGGGAGGGCGATACTTCTTTCACCATTAAGCTTAAGCTTAGCTAATTTTAATGGCGGTACTTCTTTCACCCTTCCACCTATTTTTTATACATTGAATGGAGAAGGAAAAATCTAGACCTGAAAAAAATCTTTTAAAATCCTAGACTTGGGTCAACCAACTAGTGCAACCAATCTACCCTCGATGTGTTCGATTACTTGTCCCTTTATTTTTATTTCACTGATTGCCAGACTTCTGGAAAGAAACCTGATGAAGATTGCTCATAATGCACTACCAAACTCGTAAAATAACTCTAGAGACCGGACTGATTCCATCATACTGACAATAGATTATTAAGTTCACCATGTTAAAGATAACATCCCAAAGACCAGATGTTATGCGGAGCATTCCAATCCTCACAAGAGGGAGAAAAAAATGCCAGAAACCAAAAATAAAACAAGAAACAAAAGCAAAACCAACCAAAGAAAAAGGACTATCTTGGAGGATAGCCAACAAGACTATTTACAAGGCAAGGTACCTCCCAACAAGGCACCAGGAAAGAAATATTTACAAGCGAAGGACTTTACATAAAATACAACTTTGGGCAAACTCACCTTATTCAAAATAATGTTTGAGAAAATATCCATTGACGGGCAATGGGATAGGTTCTCCAGTCATGGTGTTAAGGTGGTAAGTATTTGCCTCATAGATTTCTGAGATTAAATATGGCCCGAGCTAGAGCCATTGGAACTTAGTGTGCTTACCTTTCTTTTCCTGAGCCTTGTCCCACAGAAGGACCAAGTCTAAAATCTGAAAAGCCTTGTATTGGGCTCTACAGTCAAACCATCATTTTACCACTGCTTGATGACGCGTGAAATGTTCAAGGGCTACATCTTGCTATTCTTCCATCCGCACTAGATTTAGGAGTTGAACCTCCATGATGTTATCTCATTTGCTGCATTCCTACATAAACTGCAAAACTGGGATCCGTAAGTTGATTGGCAATGCAGGGTTCTGGCCATAAAACAGATGGAATGGGGACATTCCTAAGGCAGTCTTGATTTGAATGCGATCCACCTAGAGGGAAAATTTCAACTTTTGGTGCCAACCCTGGGGGTTATGTTCCAGCAGTTTTTTGATCACTTCAAGTAGATTTTTATTCGTAGATTCAGCAACACCATTCCCCTGGGGGTAGTAGTTGTGTGTGTGTAAATGGGTACCTGTTGAAAATGACACAAGCACTCAATAGGTCATTGCATTAGCTCAAATGGTTAGTTAAAATATTAAAAATCACTAATATCGGCCTATTGCCTTCTAACTAGAAAGAGTGTGATTAGTTGCATATTTATCCCTCAGAATATGCTCAAAATCAGTGACCAATACTATCCTAGCATGAAGGATTTGATTCGAATTTAAACTAAAAATGTGAGAAGCATACAATCTAGCTTGAAAACATAAAATGAAAACAATAAACTAGCATGATAAAATGGATGAAATGTGAGTCTAGGACAAATCTAACAGCATAACAATGTATTTTTGATCTAATGGTGAAGGCTTATTTTCTCTCAAAATAGGCTTCTATTTATAGAAGAATGGGAAAGAGAGAGGGGGGACAAGGTTCATTTATGAATTTGGAGGCTCATAAATGAATATGTAAGAGCCATTAATGCCCAAGGCATTAATAAGGCATGGGAGAGACATGGGCTTAAGGCATCTTTATTAATGAAGGCATTAATGAAGGTCTTAAAGAGGGAAGGGAGGATGTAAGAGA
>MU223785.1:0-16648 GCA_018584345.1 Thuja plicata | reverse complement strand
GCACAATGTATTGATCAAAAACTATTACAGTTACAATACACTTGCAATGCAAGTTCTTTCAGAAGATTTTGAAACCCTTGAAGACAAATCACGGCAGCATAAACTATTCCAACAATACACTCGCATCCCTTATCTTCGCAACCCTAAAAAACGCTTATATCATGCGCTTCACTTTTTAGGGCTACTCCTAACGATAACCGTATTAGGGTTTTTACCATTCTCTGAGAAAATAGGAAGATTGTACAGTACTCACATTTATCAGTTGCCACATGTCTTCACCTGTCATTGAATCTTCCTAACATAGCTCTTACGTGTCATAGGAATTCGTCATAACCGTTTTAGCCATGATCTCCTTACACACAATTCAAGATGCCGACACATCAACATTATTTGCAAGAAATACATTTTACAAAACAAATAATAAGAATAGGAATTATCCAAGGTTGAGACACCTTATTCCTAACAGGTTATACCCGGAGTACCCATCCAAGAATGATATCATTTGGCATCCATTCACTATTTGCAACACCTCATCCAATGAGGGAAGAGGGTGATTATCCTTCTTGGAGGCTCTATTCAAATTCTAGAAATCCATGCAAAGGCGAATTTCACCACTCTTTTTCCTCACAGGGACCAAATTGGCATCCCACATAGTATGCCAGATTGGAAAGATTATTCGAGCTGACAGTAGTTTCTCCACCTCTTGATGAATTAGAGGCTCGATCAGCAGGTTGACTGGTCATTTCTTTTGCCAGAAAGGCTTAGCGTCAGGCTTCAAGGGAATAGTATGAGTCATGATAGATGTGTTGTATGTTTATAAATCTTTATATCCCCATGCAATTACGTCTATGTATTCTCAGAGAATTGCAAGAATCTTCTCCTTCTCCTCAGGGGATCAAGAGGTGCCAATGTGTATCATCTTCTCTTCACCGGGCTGGCTGATGTTTACCTTTTTGAATTTTCCTCCCTCAGAGGAGGATGACATCTTTTCTTGGCCCCGAGGGTCTGAGTCAAAGATTCATTCAAGCACAACCATCCCCTTTGGGATGGTGTTAGTGGGTAGATCTATGATTTCATCATCTTTTCCCCCTCTCCAGTGTCGTCATGGTCTCATTCCTCCACTATTTGATCCTCGAAGACACCAACATTAGCCATGAAGGCTAGGATATGTTGGTCGTCCTCAAAAACTTGAAAGTGGGTGACATTATCTGGGATGGATGGGGTGGGGATCATCTCAACTAAAAATCTCTGAAGTCACAAGTTGGTCATGGGCTCAAGTGTGCTGGCGGAAATGTCGAGGGCATTCGGGACATAATTCTGTTGCTAGGGGATAAGATCAATGCCAAAGGCATCAAAATATTTAATAAGGCTCCAAGCCTGATTGCGGTATGTGGCCAGCCTTTTGTCATGACATGTATATTGACTCCGAACCTATTTGACAAACAACTCTGAATCACCGAGGGCCCGGAGGTGGGCGATTCCTTTCCTTAATGCAAAAAAGAGTCCAAGGACCAGAGCCTCGTACTCTGTAACATTATTTGTGCAGTTGAACTATAGTCTGTAGGATGCGAGGAAGGATTTCCCTCATAAGTTGATCAATTCTACTCTAGCCCCGCAGCTTTTTTTGGATCAAGATCCATTGAACTTAAGGGTCCATAGATCGTTACTTGTGTTTTGGAGCTGGGGAGTGGGAGTAGCCTTTGGATTTCTTTTGGGAGACTTGGGAGGAGCTCCCTCCTGCACTGTTGGCATATGGGTGGGATTTTCCTCTGGAGGCATTTGAAATTGAGGTTCCTAGGGAAATGGCACCGAATGAGTGCTTCCAGTAGGATTACTGGGCTCTGGGGAATCAATTGCACGTTCTTCATTCTGGAAGGTGTCGATGTGTCAGGTAGCGACGAAAAGGCAAAGTTCACACTCTAGCTCTGAATGTTTTTTATAGTGTACTTGGAACCAAGTGCCAAACAAGAGTGTAGCGGGGGTTGCTGCGGCACCCTGAGAGTCGACCTCAACCCTCAACTTTTCTTCTAGGTCCTAGGTTCTCTGCAGAACTATGGGATCCTCCCTGGGGGTGAAATCCAATGTTAGGATTTCAAAGGGTCGGTACACCCCAGGGGAAGTCTCAGAGAAGAAGACCTCACTAACCCTCCCAACTTCGGTAAGGGCCTACTTCATCCGGGGCTCACTCTCAACCCGGATCTTGTTTGATTCTCCTTCCTAGGGGAGCCATAAGTGGGAGAAGTCGGTCAAAAATTATCCATTCAAGGACTTAGACAAATTCTGACTTAATAACATCCCATAAGTCTCTGGGATGTCCACCACTTGGACGTCGATTATGTTGGCTATCCTGGGGTCATGGATAAGCTGTATCTAGACATTCTTCAATTCCCCCACCATTTTCATGGTAGTCTTATCCAGCTGAATCACTGCACCATTAGATGGGGTTGGATGGAATCTGAGCTTCTGGCATATGGAAAGGGGCATGATGTTGCCCGAAGCTCCGAAGTCTACTAAGCAGTTGTGTATGTTTTTACCTTGGATATTCAGGCCTAGTAGGAAGGGAGGATCTTCATTGTTTCCCCGGAAGACAGCTATGTTAGCGTCCTCAAAAGAGACAGTCTTAGGCGGGTGACTGACAACTTTCATGTTTCCCAAGAGCTTCAGAAGAGACTTCTTCTACTCGGGGCAATTTAGCAAAACCTCCATCAAGGTCATGGAGGTGGTGGTTTGCTCTAACACATTTGTAATGTTGAATCTTCCTCCTAGGAATTGGTGACTTCCCTCGACTAGGTCTTTCACTTGGTTAGAGCTAGAACCTTTTAGAGGGGCAGGCCGATCAGTTGTGTTATCCCGGGGAGGAACATCCCTGGTGGGAGGTGTAGGCATGTAAGATGGTCCTTTACCAACCTAACTCTGGGTATTGTATGGAGTCCGCAGGTTGGTGAAGGCATTAGCCTCAAAGGGCGGGATCGATTCATCAAAGAATCCTTGAAATTTGGATTCTTCTTCACCTTCTTCAGAGGATCTGAAGAAGATGGTCTCACAGGTGAAGGCACTATGGGTCAACTCTTGCACAGGAGGCTCCAGGGGAGTGGCATCATGCGATTGTTTCCTGTCTAGCTGGGAGATCATGATGACCTTTTCCAGTGTGGTACAATTTACCTCATTATGGGAGCCTGTGTCATGTAATCTACACCAATTGGTCATGGGCTGGAAGTCTGCAATTTTGTGTGAAATGTGATGGTCTAGCACCACTTTAGTTAGCATTTTGGTTGGGAGGCAAAACTCTGGTGTTCGCGTTATTGTTCCATTGATGTTGATTAGGCTAAGGCCCATTGTTGAAGTTTCTTCCCCTGACGTTGTTGTTTTGCTGGTCGGAGAAAATATTTCCTCTTTGGGAATTAGAATTCTAGGGTGCATGGGACCCTGCCTTCAGCTGACCCATGTCCACAGTCAGGGTAGACAACATTCGTAGAGGGATTCAACCTCGGCGATCAACTGAGTATTTGCATCACAATGTGATGTTTGTTGTTGGTTTCCTGGGAAGGTAGTAGTATTCACTGGAGTCGAGGGCGGAAACCCTCCAGTCACAGACAACTAAAAGAAGGGCACTCCAGGTGGTTGTGTTTGAAGTTGTGCCTGCTATGGCTGATTCCAAGGGAAAGCTTCCAGACCCGGTATTACCTGAGTTTGTGGTGGATAAATGTACCAGGCCTACTGGTCCATCGGTGGTGGTGGGGGATTCATTTCCATCGCGGGGGTGCCCATTGCCAGATTGGGGTTATACCCCCTGGTGTACGCAAATCCACTGGGGATCATGTTGAAAGGTGTACTCTACCCAATCCTGCCTAGGGATTTTTTGAGACCATAGGATAATTCTAAGGCTAGGTTGTAAACCTTCCCCAAGGTATCCTGGTCACCTGTGGTGGTTGTTATCCAAAGGGGAGTAGCAATTAAGGGGTCTGCCACGTTAAGATAAGTCTGTATGGTTACTTTTGGGGATGGAATGAAAGGGCCCATGCACCGCTTCAAGGTGCGCTAGAACCGATGGTTGAATGTTGCAAGAGGTTCATTGGGTTCCATTCTAATGGAGATGAACTGGCTATGGGACCAAGCTGGGTCCACATGTACGCGAAAGGCAGCCAAGAAGGCATCCTCCATGTCCTGTCAACTGTTGATGGAGTTGGCAAGAAGGTTTAGGTAATAGTTTAGCTCACCCTGCCCTAGGGATAGGGGAAACATACGGGTCACAACATCTTCATGTTGGATCTGGTGTCGGTTCATGGCATCCTTGTATGTCTGTAAATGTTCTTCTATAGTTCATGAGCCTAGATGCTCATATCGTGGGCAAATCTTCTCCGTGTGCGAGGGTAAGTCATTGATTACACCCGAAAAAGTTCCCATAAGGCACCCAATGTTACCGGAATATGCAGCCATTTGGGGAACCAGATTTTGAGTAGTTTGAGCGCTGGTTCCTGGGATTTTCTGAGAAGTTTGGATATTCTGAGGTATGCTGGATCCCTAGACAATAGTGGCTGGTGTGGTTTTCAGGGTCTGTTTCTTTCAAGTAGGAGGCTCGAGTTCGAAAAACCTTCCAGGGTTTGGGGCCAACCTAAGGATTCTCTCAAATTTTTTTGGGAGAAAGACCCAATCCCACTAAAGGCTTGATTCCTAAAACTATAGCTTGGGGAACCCTCGGGAGGTGTAAAATTAGAATCTCGAGAGGGGGATGAGTTCATGCCCGCCTTCTAGCACTAGTTTCTATTGATGGGGCTTTGGTGATCGGGTCTGCCAATAGTCATAAGTTGTCACCGAGTACTGGGGGTACCGACCAACTTCTCCTGCAAAGGTTGTCTGGGTAAATGAGATTCCCCGGGCCTCCAAGCACCTGGGTGTTGGGTCTCAATGGTGCAGGGCTCGGTTGGGAGATGTGACTATTTTTGAGGGGGCTAGCTAGTTTCTTCAACTCGTTCTCCCCGGGGATTCAGGAAGGTGAGGTTTCTCCAAGCATTCTACACTTAGAAAATAAACTGGAAAAGATCCTGCAGGGTTAGAAGTGTTTCATCTACCTATAGTTATGTTTAAAACATTCAATACATCAATAATACTCTGATATAGTTATGTTGACAGGGCTTTGGTGACCGGGTCTGCCAACAGTCATAAGTTGTCACCGGGTATCGGGGGTACTGGCCAACTTCGCCTGCAAAGGTTGTCCAAGGAAATGAGATTCCTTGGGCCTTCAAGCACCTGGGTGTCGGGTCTCGACAGTGCGGGGCTCAGTTGGGAGATGTGACTATTTTTGAGGGGGATAGCTGGTTTCTTCAACTCGTTCTGTCCGAGGATTGAGGAAGGTGAGGTTTCTCCAAGCATTCTACACTTAGCAAATAAACTGAAAAAGATCCTGCAGGGTTAGAAGTGTTTCATCTACCTATAGTTATGTTTAAAAAATTCAATACATCAATAATGCTCTGATATACTTACACTAAATACTAAAGAAATGCACAACCATCAGTTCATATTTCATCAGTAGCAAGGGAAAAGAGGTCGTTAAGCTACTTAAAATATCAGAGCAAAAGACATGAAGAACATAAAAAATAAAATGCCATTAACTCAGAAGATTGAATGTCAACAACATCATTGCAAGAACTCTCCCTTCTTCATTAATATTTCTCCTAGCAAGCACTAGTGTGTGGTACAATGGCAGCTCCAAGGGAGCATCTAACTACCAAAAGCTTAAAGACCAAGGAGCATTGAGCTCTGCAACTGAAATGAAAATACTAGTTCTCTATTACTATGGATTGGAAAATCATCAATTTTGTGGACCCTTGGAAAAGGGTTAGACTTACTATTTATACACATTTACATCTAACCCTAACCCTAACCCTATTTTACATTACATTGTATAATAGATTACAATGTACAATAAAATATATTATATGGTGGCCGGTACTACCTGTGCCACTCTACAAAAGGCCTTGAGATGGAATAGGCCTCACATGTCAAAAGAATGAGACAAGAAGGTGGAGCGTAAGAATCAGCCTTGAGAAGAGAGCCGAGAAAGAAAAGGAAGAAATCTGATCCCCCGAGAATTTAGGCTACATGCCTCATAAATGGGAAATGCGGCACCCTGTCTCCAATGTGCCAAGTGTATATCTGAAGCGGCACCTCAAGAAGGTTATCTATTAGAAAATAAACTATCGATCTGACGTGCCTTGATGTAGCTATCTATCTTCTGACAACCTTCAAAAAACTTTATTAACTGCTTGAAAGTGACCATTCAACCTCAAGACTGAGACACAAATCACTCGAAAAAAAAAAAAATTTAGGATCTGGGACTCCGAGATCCAGGAACTTACGCTCCAAAAGAATAAAGAATACAAAATGTTTGGGTTTTCTTCAGCCCCCGAAGAAACTTTTATTACTGTTTATTATTTTTGAAGGTCTGGAGGAGGTGGGAGATTCCATCCTCATCAATCTCTTTGAGGCCAACCCACCAGTATTTAGCTGCCTCGATTTGTTCCCCCAGCTCTGGAACATTTCCTTTGAATTCATCGGCCATTTTTGCTGCATCATGACCACTAAGGATCATGTGAGTTAGTCTTGCCATTTGAGTCCCATCCACTCCTTCTAGGGATTGATATCTTGATTCCACCAGCTCATCAAATTTCCCCAGGATGTATTCTTCCAGCGTGCATGTATCAGTGCTGAATGGGTCAGCTTCGCAGACCTTTGTGACAAATACCTTGTACAAATTTGAAGAATATTGGACCTTGTTGATCTTATCATGTAGAGTCCCTACCAGTTGCTTGAGCACCTCCAATGTGAGGTCAAGTCTAGAGTGTTGGGTCCTCACAAAATCAAATGATTCTTCTCCCAGAATCCAAGACTCAGAAACCATTTCCTCCCCAAGACCGAGGAGTTCTTCAAGTTCTACCTTCCATGCTTCATAATTCTCCATATCACCCTCCCATATGTTAATGATAGTTTTTGACTGATGCAGAATGTGTCGAGCTACATACAAATCCAAAAGGGTGGATACCAGGAAGCGTCGGGTGTTTCCTATTTGCAGAGCGACCCACTCATCGACCGCTTGGGCCTTCTTCTTCATTGCTCACAGGGAGTCTATGTCATTCTGTGGTAATGGTGCATCAAATGTGGAGGCCTCTGGAGGAATGACACTAATAGGCTGGGCCAGCTCAGTAATCAACCCCATAAGGTGTGGTGTCTTCTCTTTTTTCGCTTTGAGCCTTTGGGCCTCCTTTTCATATCGAGCCTCCACAGCTCTGGTCGCTTCCTTCAATAGGTCCAGTTCACCTCATTTTCCTCTTTTTCCCAATTATATCTCCATGATATCATAAGATTCGGCTTCGACAGTTGCCTCATCAGCGTCTGGGGGAGGTGTTGCCATGACTACAACCATTTCTTTGCCTGGCCCAGTTCAAAGAGTGTGAACCATCCAGGCTTTCTTTTCCTTTGGTGGATTCTAGACCTGAGCCATCATCTTGACCAGGGAGAGATGAGCTCTGGGGGTGGATAGAGCCTTTGTTTTCTTTCTTTCAATCAACCACTGAGGTGGTAGGGGTGGCTTATTTTCCAAAGTCTATTCTTTAAGTTCTTCCCCTGTATCTTGTTGCTACTGCTCCTCAGTGGTGTGAGTCTCGCCCGGCTCTTTCTCTTCATCTTGGGCTTTGTCGACAACATTTTCCCCAGTGGCATTTATTTCTTTTGCCTTGTCCTCTGCCTCTTTTGTTTCATCTGGGCCATTATTGGCCATTACAGAGGGTTTCTTCCTCTTGTCACTCTTCTTGTTCTTCGGCCTTTGTCGCCGGGATTTCTTCTTCCACTGGTACAACCTTTGGCAATGGGGGAGGTACCAAGCCAAGATTTAATGTTTGGGTCGTAGTTATTACCTGCCCAAAGATAGCTCCGGGGAGTGGCACTTGGAACACAGCGGCTAAGGTTATGGTTGCTCCTGTAGGTCTGGTTCCCTCTACGTATGCCATTTGTTCATTCTACTTCTGTTGGTCCACTCTCATCTTTTGTATCTCTGGGACCTTGGAGGCAAATTCCTACTCTATCTCTTTCTCTTCTTCCATCTACTCTTCCTACTCCTGCGCAGGTTCCTGTTCTAGAGCCTCCTCTTATGCTAGGACTTCAGTCTCTGTTTTCTCGATGTCCCCCTGCAGATTCTCGAACTCGTCGATTGCAAAAACATCATCAAACTCATCCTATGGGGGAGGATTAGCGGGGACATTGGCAGGCTCTAGTTTCCTTTCTAGTTCTAGGGAGTCAGAAGAAAGGATCTCAACTTGTGGGGTCTGGGGCATCCCCAGCTCTGGTTCTTCCTTGGGCTTTTTTTTGAGCCTCTTCTTTCTTCTTGTGACTAAGGGTGGCCCCGCATCCCTTAGTTTTTCTTGTTCCTCTAGGTCCACCCCCATTGCCTTAACCATCAAGACCGCCTGTGAAGGAGAGGAGGGATGATGAATTGATCCGGCCATTGACACCGAGGTTGCTAACCGCGTGATTAATGTCTCCCTCATTTGTTGGGATGCCGCCAATGATTTCCTTATTTTCTCTTTTATGGTGAATTCCTGCACAGGAGTTGTGGCTATCCCTTTTCCTTTATCTTCTCCCTGTGAAGATGTCCCAACCCTCAGGGATAGCTTTGGTATTGGCTAGGCTGCCCAGTGGACAATCCCAGGGTGCACCTTTTTAAAATAGAGGTGGATGCATTCAACTATATTATGAGTGAACTCCTCAATTGTGGGCCCTTCCTGGGCATCCCAATTAACTGGTGGAAGGGCCAATTTATCAATCCCCTTTTCCTTGTACTGGGGATCTACCGTGGAGCCGATGTCTGAGAAATCTTTCAAGAATATCCAGAGCTTTAATCTTTCCATCATTCCTGCAGTCATTCTAACATAATGCCGCCCCCAGACTTCCACGTCATCCTGGAAATCTTCCTAGAAGTCTTCCATATGATATTGATGGGGCTCTGATGCCTGGGGAAGTGTCGCTGCAATCTTGCCATGCGGATCAAAATGTTTTCACACTAAGTAAAAATCCACCAGGTTATAGCTCTTAAGCTCATTATCCGCTTCTTTGGCGGTGGCCAAAATGCATGAATAATTCCCATAGGTGATTGGAAATGGAATATTTGTTACCTTCTTCAAGGCGAAGAAGGCGTGCAGTTCCATCATTTGCCTGCAATACTCTAGGAGGATTATCTTGTCCCCGCAATGCTTGGGCAACAAGTAGGGCTTCCCGGAGAAGCCAGTCACCCTTATGTAAGTATGTTGTTGAAATTGTATTTAGTAATGTCTGTAACTCCACACTAAATTCATCGCCTCTATAGATAGGTGGTATCCTACATCCCGGGTGGGTGTAAGAAGGTGGTAGTAAACAAAGGCATCATTTTCCCGGCAAAAGCTGGGGAAGCTGGCCTCCCATTGAATCTGTGGGAAATGGTCCCAAGGGGCCTTCTGGCTTGGGCCAATCTCGAGTACGCCCTTTGTAAGTAACCCATTGGTGTGGGGCCATTGTTGTGCTAGGGCCCAGAGAACATAAGAAGTCATATAGAACTTCTTCTTGGTCAATTGAAGGAACTGGGAGTCCACCCAGAGAATTCTCAAGCATGCTATTGCCCGAAGACCCAGCATAGTGCTATCATCCCCATCTGGATGCTCTCTTTGAATTCAGACCTCTGGATCTCTAATTTCATCCTCTTGGGGTCCCTCTTTGGGACCTTGAGCCAATTATTGTTCATGTAAATATGGGCCGCCTCCTCTAGTTGTGTGAATTGGGCCAAGGCATCTGATCGGGTGACCACAGCTGGCTTGTCAAATTGCGGAATCCCCAAGCCCCTTTGGAAAGTATCAGGGTTGAGGGATACCATGGGAGTAGGATACCCTATTGGTTCTAGGGCTGTGAGCATAATAGCTAGATAGATGTGTTGTAGTGAGCGGCAAGTGTAAGAACAAGCTCTGATGATTACACAAAGCACAGGAAACAAGCTGCTTTGAGAATCCTAGAGTTTCCAATTTTGATGGCCAATGGATCCCTGGCTTGTCATTGGATGTACATTATTTTTACCAAGGCCTGCATTTCAGGCCATGTCCTGACACTGGTGTCGATAATAAGCTGGACTTTGGACTCAATCTTGGAACCCGTGATAACGCCATATTTTACATATTTTAGGCTCACAGGTAGTTTCTCCAGGGCCTTCTGCATTTTGGACCTGACTGCTACTCTGGTAACCGTCATAGAAGGAAGTTCTAGACTTCTAGGTGGTGAGGATCTGGATGCTTCAGACATGTTTGAAATTTTTTTGTTCTGGAAACCTGCAAGGCAAGGCGACCATCAGAACGCATAGATAAACAAAAACTCTAGGGTCTAGAGATCTTACCATCGTGGCGTTTACTTCCACTGAAAAGTTAGCTTCGTTCAAAAAGTCTAGAAATCATACATATATATATATATTGCAAACTTAGAAATTCAACTAACCATCTAGGTCTGGGAGGTTTTGTCATACTCGAAAAAAGGACACGGGATGGGTGATGGCAAGAGACCCAGAGCCTGGGGAAGTAACCATTGGAAGGTGTGCACAAAAAGCAAGCCGTCAGACCCATGTGGGTGCCACGTAGGTGAGCAATAAATAGGAGTTATGGTGACGGTGGCAGAGCCAACTGTTTGAATGCGCAAAAAGTGAAGGCCACTTGGGAAAATTTAAATGTGCGCATGGGACATAAATGTAAGTCAGGCTAGTTTACAGAGGAGAGAGAAAACCACCTGGTTGAAACTAGCTGAGAGTCGAGTTTCAACCAAGTGGTATTTTGCACAGAACAAGCTTGCAAGTTAAAACCAAAAACAAATGTAGCACGGTGAGCTCGACAAACTACCAAGTGGGATACACACAAAATATACACCAAAGCCGAAGAGTATACACATGCAAATTGAAAGGATATATAATAATATACATTAAATTTACATATATACACATGATAGAGAAGACATTTACAAAAATAGAGAACATA
Source organism: Thuja plicata (assembly GCA_018584345.1). Lineage (NCBI taxonomy): Eukaryota > Viridiplantae > Streptophyta > Pinopsida > Cupressales > Cupressaceae > Thuja > Thuja plicata. Next base: position 5,615 of record MU223785.1, on the reverse strand, counting down.
CAATATATTTACAACTTTTTACACCATCTACAGACTATACTACATCTGCACAGAGGGCGGACAACCCTCTGGCAGAGCCGACCCACCAATAGGCGGTGAACCAGAAAGAAACACAAGACAAAACAACAAGACGAAACAACGCAAAATCAAACAAAACTAGAAAGAAGGAAAGCCGAGCGAGAGGAAGGCACTAACCTAAAAATGAAGGAGGGAAAGGAAAAGAAACTGCCATGAATGCTCTGCAACAGCTTCAACCGCCAGATGATCACCACTTGTCACCACAAAAATACCCACAATTTCTCAGAAATGCTCGGAATGGTTAGCACTGGATTATCGCTAAATCGCTATAAATCACTCTTAAATCTCACAAGTGTTTAATCGCGGTAAGTGTGAAAATGACAGGTAACTTATATTTATACCTGCAGTAAAAGCAAGTCACCTTTCCTTCCGCAAACTCTGGACAGACAGACCTCCGGACTCTAGGCCCGGGGATTCCATGCGGTGATACCATCTTAAGGAAAGAAGACATCACGACGAAGAATCCTGGAGTCTGAAATCCGGCTCTCAAAAAAGGAAGACGGAGTCACGAGAGACCAACAAAACATAGCAAAACCACAGGGAAGAAAACCTCAAAGAAGGAAGACAAAGGAAACAAAGAAAAAAAGACAAGGCACGAGCCAAAAGCTGAAAGAAAAAAAAGGGGACCCAATATTTTGCACACAAAGTGTAGGGACGGGGATGCAGGGCATAACAGGTTCTTTCTGCCACTTGCACCAAATTGGTTCGATGTAGGTGTATCAATACCATCATCGGCCAAATCAGCAACAGAGTGACAAGATGGACTATTGATACCATGATAAGTGGCATCTTCCTCATCATTGAAATCTACACCCTCGTCCATAAGGTTCCCTTCTTCTATCTCTTGAGTTGTTGCAGCTGTGGTTCCCTCAGCTATATCATTCCCCACAATGAAGGATAACTCATTGTAGTATTGAAATGGCTGTCTCTTATACACTCTGGCATTTTTAAATTCCCTTCTCTGTATGATGACATAATGATTGAATTCATTATTTGTCTTTCATTAGTAAATATATATTCAACTTAAAAGAAGAGACTTTAAGACCATGTTACCTTCAATAACTCATCCCAAACACTATCATCGGCATCCATAGATTTTGTACTCTCATTCCATGCAAAACCACTTGTATTCTTCAAGTCTTTCATTATTCTATACCCTTGCTTCCAATTTTTCAACTTGTTCTTGAATTTATCCTTGGATAAGTTCATTTTCAACTCTGCATTGAACCTCCTTTCAATGGCAGTCCAAGCTTCTTTTTTGAAACCCCCTTCAGCCTTTTTTCCATGTTGCACTTTCTCCTGGAGCAAGTATAAAAAATTGTGTTCCATTTCTTTGGTCCACAAAACCTTCTTGCAAGAAGAAGAAGAAGATCTATGGAGAACTTGAATGTTAGCATCCATGCTCATCAATAGATCCGTGTATGACATACCTGAGTCACACATAGAAGCTAATAATGATGTCAATTGTAACATATCACAACGACACTAGATATGTCATAACGACACTAAAGATAACATGACAACACTAAATGTGTCATAACAACATTAAATATAACAACATTAAATATAACACAAAAACATTAAATATAACAACATTACATATAACATGACAGCATTAAATATAACATGACAACAATAAATATAACAACATTACATATAACATGACAGCATCAAATATAACAACATTGAATATAACATGACAACATTAAATATGTGCTAACAACATTAAATATAACATGACAGCATTAAATATAACAACATTGAATATAACACGACAACATTAAATATGTCATAACAACATTAAATATAACATGACAACATTAGATATAACAACATTGAATATAACACAAGAGCACTAAATATGTTATAACAACAGTTAATATAACCTGACATGCCTGAATATATGATAATAATAGTAATATAAAATAGACTCCTCAATTATTAAGTAGATATATTTCATTTCATGAAAATCATGAAATCTGTCATCAAAGTTTAAACAGTGTCATAGTAGTTATTCAAATTTCTAAGATTGAGATCTGTAGTCTACCCACATCCTTCTTGCTATTTCATCTCAAAATTTCAACCAATTATCTCTCTCACGCTGGCTCATCCCATATGTCTCCAGCATTGGGACATCTATCCAATCACGACCATCTTCCTCTTCAATTTCTACCTCAGATGGAAGGTCGTCCTCTATCGTAATGAAGTTGTGTAGTATGCAACATGCCAAAACAATCTTTGTTTGTGTCATGATTTGATACGATGTTGCATGCTTTAGGATAGGAAAACGCTGCTTCAAAATCCCAAATGTACACTCTATTGCATTCCTAAGCGAGGAGTATCAATGGTTGAACAACTCTTGTGGTGTGTTTATTGGGTTTGCTCTTGAAAATTCCTTTAGATGGTAACATGTGCACCGATAAGGTGCAAGAAATCCTAATACATTTGGATATCCAGCATCCACCAAATAATATTTTCCTACATAAAATAAAGTATATTGTCATAACATTGTGTTATTTTTCATATGCTCCACTATATAATCATACTTACATACCTGGGGGAACTACCAGTTGATCCGATCTCAAGATAGTCGAAGCTAGAACACGACTATCTGCAGCAGACCCTTCCCAACAAACAAGGATGTATTGAAACTTATAATCAAATGAACACACTCCCATAACATTCTATGAAAAGTTTCCTTTTCTATCGTGATATGTAGCTTGTATATTGACATCGACAGTGACTGGCATATGGGATCCATCAATTGCTCCCACACAATCCTGTGGTCAGAAAATTCATTATGTTGATGAACACGCAATAAAAGGATTAAAACTCGATCAAAAAAAATTGAACCACTAGGAGATATACCTTGAAGTATGGATCAAAGCGGTTCTTCCCACTGATTTTCAGAGGAGTGTTTGGACCAGGGGGTATAAAATAATCTGCATGCAGTGCTAAGATAGCCCTCAAGACCTTGTGGAAGTAATGGCTTACTGTCTCTCTGGAGTGCCCAAAGTTATGGCCAATCTTACAATTCCTCAGATTGTGGCCAAGAGAAAGGAGGAACATGACTAATTTTTCTTCTAACATGAGGTTTTTTGTATCTCTGATGCTTCCTTTTTGCCTTAAAATATTAGCTAGATGAAAGAAGGCTCATTTACTCATGCGTATTTGGTCAAATCAATTTGTCTCATTGGATTTGATAATACGCTTATAAAAAGGAATTGCATCTCTTTTGCGCTTACGCTTTTCTCCACTACCTTCTTTTGCATACACTGCTATGGTTGCAGCAAGGGCGGAAAGAACAACTACAACAACATGAATGACTCCTCTCCTCCTGATAATCTCTCCTTAAACTTGTATATCACAGATAAGATCCATCAATTACCTAAACATACTAGAAAACCAATCACCAAACAACATATGACATGAACATAATGGAAATCCATAAGAAAATACCCAACTATGACACCAAGCAATATTACACCAAGCCTATAATTATAGGTTCATTCCTCTAGCCTATAAGTACTTTCATGTACACATATTCCTATACATTCATCTATAGTTTATTCATACCACACATCTTATATATCCACTTGTGTTACATATTTATGTAGATTACTAAAAGGAACTTAGCTTTACATTACACATCTCTAGAGAATTTTCTATGATTAAAGTTTTTTCTTTAATCTTTTATTATAATTATGGGGGTTGATCTAGGTGAACATACCCTCCTTGGGACATAACATCAATCCTGTATTTATTTAATATTGAATAATGGTTTGAACTAAAAAGAGTTACAATATAATGGTCAAAGGATTTATAAAGTACTACATGAGTCAAAGGTTGGCAAATAAAGATAAAAATCATCTTTTTAGAAATATACAAGTTCATTATAAACAAAGAAATAATCAAAGAAGAGACCTTGTGTTTCTAGATAATGTCAATAAGCATCCTCACTCTATCTTGGAACATCTCATAGTTTCTATAATTTAAAATGAACTATAACATTCCATTGGTTAAAATTAATCCAGTTGTATTGGAGCATCTATTCCCATAAGGTTGATCAATACGGAATCCAAATCCAAATGAATTGAACATCTAAATTTTTTCTCAAGTGTCCACATAGTCAAATGAAATTGTTTGAATCTAAAATGCTATGAAGATTAATATAGAACAAGATCCTGTTAGGAATAAGGTGTCTCAACCTTGGATAATTCCTATTCTTATTATTTGTTTTGTAAAATGTATTTTCTTGTAAAAAATGTAATTAAGTGTGAGTGTACATGTCTAGTTGGCATGTTAATGTGTCACTCCACTTGATGTGTCGGCATCTTGAATCACTAGTAAATTTGACTTCAAATTTTGACGAAAATTGGTCAAAATTTTGACAGTAATTGGTCAAATTCATGACCAAACCTTTTGTCGCTCTTTTTTTGTCGAAATTTAAACATTTTTATTATTGGTCATAATTGTGACCAAAATAGAGGTCAAAATTTCGACTATAGCTCTTCCTCAATTTGATAGAAATCACCGTCAAAATCTGTAGGGAAATGGTCTGAATTCTGACCAATATATGGTCGAAATTTCCACCAAAACATTGGTGGAAAGTATAGAACGCACGTCGAAAGCTCTTTCTGTAATGGTCAAAATTTTGACCAATCTTTCGTCCAAATCTCTGCATGGAATGGTTGAAATTTTGACCAACCTTTCGTGGAAATTTCGACCAATATTTTGTCAAAATCTCTTCATGGAATGGTCAAAATTTCGACCAACCTTTCGTGGAAATTTTCACCAATAGTTGGTGGAAGCTTCAACCACCAGTTTCAGAGATTTCGATGTGGATGCTTTGCTTTCCACCAAGGTATTGGTCGAAATTACGACCAATAGTTGGTGGAAATGAATCGTGACATCGGTCGAAATTGCGACCACCAATTTCAGAGATTTCGACGTGGATGCTTTGCTTTCCACCAAGGTATTGGTTGAAATTTTGACCAATACCTTGGTGGAAAAAATAGGGCAGTGGTTGAAATTTCGACCAACGCTTTGGTGGAAATGAAAGCGGAATTGGTCAAAATTTCGACCATTGCCCTATTTTTAAAAAAAAAAAACTGTACCAATTAATTTTTTTTTAATTCTACTTAGATTCAACTGTGTAGTTTTTTGAGTCTCATTGGCTCTGGGTGATGCTCACAGAGGTGAAGGACTGGGACTTCCCGGGAGGTCACCCATCCCTGTACCACTCCAGCTAGAGCGCACTTAACTACGGAGTTTCCTCCATGGTTAAACCCACTCTGCTTGCATCCTCATTTGTAAAACCTTCACCAAGTGTTGTGCCTTATGAACCATCCATTAGAAAGCCCCTTAAGCTTATCAGCTGATAAGCTTAAGGGGATTTCTAATGGATGGTTCATAAGGCACAACACTTGGTGAAGGTTTTGCAAATGACGATGCAAGCAGAGTGGGTTTAACCATGGAGGAAACTCTATAGTTAAGTGCCCTCGAGTTGGAGTCGTACTGGGATGGGTGACCTATCG
>MU223784.1:3297982-3322507 GCA_018584345.1 Thuja plicata | reverse complement strand
TTTTTAATAATTAGGGGACTATAGCCATTTTAATTAAATTAAATAGGCTAGGGGAATGGGTTAATTGCAAGTGATTATTTGATTTAGGGATTTATTTAATTCCTTTATAATTAAATACTATAGCCATGTTTGATTTTGATTTGATTTGATTGGTTGAAATTGATTTGAATTGTATGGCTATAATAGTTTAATATAAATCAGTGATAAAAATCACCTAGGATATTAAATTGATTCAAAGAATTATGCCAAGCAGTAACAGGGTCGTTTGGACATAAATCGAGGGTATGATCACACTTAGGGAAAATAGGGTCTATAGTTGCGACAGACCAAATTCAGGTGGTTACATCTATTTCCCAAATTAGATCCCTTTATGCTGCTAAAAATGATAGATGAAAATTGTACAAACATGTAGTATGGGATAATTTTGAGTTCTTCAGTGCTTTCCAAATAGAATGGATAGAGAGATCTAAAAACAATATGGCTGATTTCTTAGCACATGTAGCCATAAAGAATAATGATATCACTTTGGTTAGGATCTCTACTATTGAAACCAATATCATGCTTGCAATTCTTGATAATGTATACAATTGGCAATTTTTTGAAGATGGAAAGGATATTATCCAGTTCATTCACTGCTTGGATGATTATGAAGGTCATAAAATTGATTGCAATGCTTTAGTTGAAACCATAGATAAAAAGCAAACTATTTTTGGGACTGAAGTTGTTCAGTTGCCAACAAATGTTATACCTAAGGGTTTGGTTCAACTAGGGGGAATTTTTAGTGACAATGATGGTAACTTTCATAAGAGATCTAATGTCAAAATGGATAGTATTGAAGAAGTGAATTTAGGGTCAGAGACGATCCCTAAAATGGTATACATAGGGAAGAATTTAGCCCCCCACATCAGAGAAAATTTGATCAGCTTATTAAATAAATACAAGCATGTTTTTGCTTGGTCTTATGAAGATGTTAAGGCATATAGGGAGGATATATTTCAGCATGAAATTCATATAAATCCTGATGTAAAACCTTTTAGATAAAAGAAGAGACCTATCAATCCTTTGCTAGCATCGAAGATGAAGGAAGAATTGATGAAACTCAAGGATGCCCAGATAATAAAACCAATCAGACATTCATCATGGGTGTCAAATCTTGTGCCTGTAAGAAAGAAGAATAGAGATATCAGGCTTTGTGTTGACTTCACAAACCTTAATTTGGCATCACTTAAAGATAATTATTCTTTGCCTAATATGGAGGCAATGCTGCAAAGAGTTACAGGGTGTAACCTTTTATCTATGATGGATGGATTTTCTGGTTACAATCAGGTTTTAGTCAAGGAGTCATAGCAATTCAAGACAACCTTTACTACCCCTTGGGGAACTTATTTTTATGTTAGAATGTCATTTGGTCTCATGAATGCAGGGGACACTTTTCAGAGAGCAATGGATGTTGCTTTCAAGGAATTTATAAATATAATTATGGTTGTCTATCAAGATGGTCTTACTGCGTATTAAAAAAGTGTTGAGGACCATTGAAGGCATCTTGAAAAGATATTTGGTAAGGCTTTGGATTTTGGAGTTTCTCTTAATCCAAAAATGTGCCATTTTTTTATTTTAGAGGGAAAGTTGCTAGGGTATATAGTGTCCAAAGAAGGAGTGAGAATAGATCCAGAGAGGATTGAAGCTATTGATATATTGACTCCTCCCAAGAACATCAAAGGTGTCCAATCTTTCTTGGGAAAAATAAATTTTGTAAGAAGGTTCATTGTTAATTTTGTAGAGATCATAAAACTTATTGCCAAGTTGTTAAAGAAAGATGTTAAATATGGTGAGAGACCATACTATTTATGCATGGGGACTTGTAGTTTGGCTCACATGTACTATGATATATTTTATGTGGCTTACCAAGGTAGTAAAATGATTGGTTGCGATGTGACTCTCCTCCAAATCTAGGCATGGGAGCACATAGCCATTTGTAGACCTATTGGGACTCGAGATCTTCTAGCAGGGAGACCTTATGTTTTTCTATACAAGGGGATTGTGATCCTATCACATATGGGTCATACTATTTATTGGAGGTAGTAGTTGGATATGTTTCCTTACTTTATCTAGAGGCCATATAGATCCTATCTCATTTGGGATGGTGAGGATGCACACCTACACTTCTGCCAGTAGAGGAGATACCTAATGGGGTATGTGACAGAGCACACCCACATTAATTATTTACACAACACCAAATGGGTGTTGAGGTAGTTTAGAGAGAGACATGATGTTAGCGATACTTATGCTTATTTTTCTAGGAGGTCCAGAGATATTGCCATCTAGGGGTCATGATATATGTTTATGCTATGAGAAATGAGTTCAATGATCTAAATCTTGTCTAGTGGACATGGTGATCAACCAATGTAGATGTAGGTATACTTCCATTTTTTAGTTATTTCCCTTATGATATACAAAAATCTCTTTATTAGACTCTTTATCTTTCTTATCCATGTGGTATTGATGTTTGAATCTTCTTTATTTATGTGAAACACTCCATAGTATGATACCTGGTGGATACAAAATCAACCAGTAGCTTTGAAATATTTTACCTAGCCTATGACTGGGGTTATTATGAGGAGATCTGGCGACTGAGGGGGAGGCCACATAGACAAAAGTTGAGGCAGGGGTGACGGAGGAAGGCCTAGGGGAGGAGATTGAGGGAGGGGAGGAGACTGAGGGAGAGGGAGAGGAGATGGGAATGATCATGATCCTGAGAGAGGTGGTGGGGGAGTTAGGACTAGAGGAGGCAAACCTTCTCTGAGGGGGAATGGTCGGGTTGGACTAGGAGCGATCTTAGAGGAGGAGAGGGAGGAGGAGGCTCCACATCTTGTGAGGAGGGTACAGAGATGGACTGATGACATTCCTACAAAGAGAGAGGAGGAGAGAGGGGAGGTGAGAGATGAGGAGATAGTAGGAGGTAGGATCCAACTCTTTAGGATTGAGAAGTAGAAGCAACATTGAAATCAATAGTGAGGATGAGGAGGAGGAAACATGGGTAGTGGTTGGTGAGGGAATGAGTGGTACCAGAGAGGAGGGTGATATGTACATGGAAATGGGAGGCCAAGAGGAGGATTTATAAGAGGTCCAATGACTGAATAAGGAGGTTGGGGATCTTACTCGCAGACTAGCAGCAAGAGTACAAGCGACGGTAGCAGAGAAGAGAGAGAGACAAGATCACACAAAGGTGAGAGAATATCTAGATAGTGTTTAGGATCTATGCCTTAGGAAGGCTATGGATCAGTTATGGAGATCCTCTTAGGAGACCCAAAGAGAGATAAAGTATCGATGCTGACATTATGAGGACATCAATCCTTTTTCTCAGCGTGTGCCTAGCTATACTGCCTCTTAGAGATCTAGCAGATTACATTGGTTACAAGGTAGGGTGTAGCATCTCACCCACTCTAATATCATCAAGATCATGTACAACAACATGAGAATCAATCTTAGATGTCAGCCTAGAGGCAAGGATGGGGGTAGAAGCTATAGAATTTCTCTTGTTGTATCATTGTATCATTTTGTATCGATATTGTAGATATTTTATTGTTTTTTTTAATAGACTTGAAAGCTCCCATTTTACTCAGACACATGTTATGTGAGATGAATATTTTATTTTATGGTGGTGCTTATGCATGTTTTGAATTATGATATGGTTCTATATGATATGAAACTTATTTCTACATGTACTTTATTCTTATATGTTGATGTAAATTTATGAGATGATTATGATTATATGCACTCTATATGATTTGAATTATGAAAATTCCTTGATGTATGATGTTTACTTTCCTATAATGCTGACATATGAATATATGATGCCTATTTCATGGATGCATTTCTACATGATTTTTATGATGTGCTGACTCTATGATCTACCGTATATGATTTATGCACATGTTTTGTTTTGTTTTTTTTAAAGAAATAAATGAATGCAAACCTAAAATGCACAATGTATCTGAGTACATGCATGTGTTAGTTAGAAGAAAATTAGTAAGAAGAAGGAGTTCATTTTGGTCAACATGATTGATGTAACCAAGTCTTTGCCAGATTTTTATTTCAATATTTATTCATTATTGCACCTTATTTGAAAAGAAAGAGATACATATGCACCCATAAATTGACCCTCTGGATATTTCTATTACCTCTGATAAGAACAAGCACCTAAAAGATAATGAGTGTCCAATTCTCTTCTAGGGATTAGCTCAGATCATGGAACTGCATGGCTGCCAGATGCATGACAACTCCTATCACATTTATCCTAAATCATCCTTACCCCAAAATTGAATTTAAACACTCCACAAACTGCAAACAAAGACAAAAATATTATGATCTATCATAGCCACTCTCACCATCCAATGGTATCCTTGAGGAGCATAAGAACATAATAACCAAAGATAAATTGACAATAGAATGACATGACTAACCTAGTCAACAACATCATTGTTCCTTGATTTGTTTGGTTTTGATGTTTGATTGTGGATATGTCTGGTTTCAGGAATGGACTACCGTATAAGACTGATTCATCTGGTTTTGAGTGTATCCATCACTATGTAATACATTTGATTGATTGATTTAATTTTGATAAGTAGATGAAAAATTGGATTATTGATAGAGATGGGTTGTACGAGTCCATTGTCGATTTATGAAGCCCAGTGCTTTGATTTTGATCTGATGCTTGATCATTTCTTTTTTCTTTTCGTAATAGAGATGATTTTATTTTAAGGTTTTTTTTATGTGTTTTGATTTTTTTAGGACTTTATTTGATATTTTAGGGATTTTTTCAGGACATTTTTCTCCTTTTAGGAATTTTTTTAGGACTTTATGCTATCTTTAGGATTTTTTCAGGACTTTAAGACTGCCCCCAGTCTGGTGAAATGGCATAGACTAAGGATAAAAATTAATGCTTAGGAAGATTGTACTTATTAAGCTTTGTGCTTGGAAAACACAATAATATACCTTTAGTAAGTGCAAGTTAATCATTTGAGTTCATTGATGGTGAAGTGAGATTTAAACACTTGGTGCCTAATTTCTATATTTTCACAAAGGTACCTACCCAATAGTGCATATTTACCTAGTTTTCACCAAAGGGCAACTATTTTTCTCTTCATTTTTTTAATTATTTCATTTTTTCTAATTTTTTTGTTGTTGCCAAAGTGCTTGTTTGCAAGGTTTTCAACAAAATAACTTTAATATTTTTTTATTTTTTTGTTGTCACCAAGGCGCCTGTTTGTCTGGTTTTCACCAAGGTAACTTTTATATTTTTGATTTTTTTGTGGTATTTAAGATATGTATACTTGATCTTGGGATATTAGGTATATAACTTTTTCAGGTTCATGCTATTGATATAGGCCGGGAGATGATCTCCTTCTTGAATAGCCAGTTGATATGCCCTTTTGTCACATGATTTGATTATCATATATGGCCCTAACCAGTTAGGTTCAAATTTTCCTGGTTGGACTCTTTGTGCTTTATTTTTCTGATTCTCCATAAGGACAAGGACTCCTACCTCAAATTTGTGTGGCCTGACTCTCTTTTGATAATTTCTTCTAAGGAAATTCTAATAATCTTGTAAGTGATTCATTGCAATCTGATGTTTCTCATCTAGTAACTTTAGTTCACTTAGCCTAGCAACTCTGTTGTTTTTCATCTAATATAAAATTCTTCAATGATATTTTGAGGGATGGTAGTTCAACTTTGAGGGTTGGAATGACCTCTGATTCATATACCAGGGAAATTGGAGTTTGTCATGTAGGTGTTCTTATACTTGTTCTATATGCCCATAATATAAGACTGAGATGCAAATGCTATTCTTGACCACTTTCTTCAAGATTATCAAGATTGTTTTGCTGGTTGCCTCAGCTTGACCATTCCCCTAAGGGTAGTAAAATTAAGAGAAATTTTGTTTGATTTGAAACTTCTCACAAAGATCATCAACATCCTCATTTTGAAAGGGTGAACCATGATCAATAATTATTGTTTGAGGGATCCCATACTGATAGATGATGTAGTTCAAGATAAACATGGATATCTTCTTACCATTAATATATGTAAGAGGAATAGCTTCCACCCATTTAGTAAAGTACTCTATGGATGTGATTATGTATTTATGACTATTAGAGGAAATTGGTGTAATTTTACCCACTAGGTCAAATCCCCACCTTGAAAAGGGCAAAGGTGAAGTGATGGGTTGGAGTTCTTGAGCTGGGGCATGGATAAGGTCTCCATGCATATGACATTTTCTACATCTTTATACATACTGATGAGCATCTGTCTCTAGTGTAGGCCAATAGTATCCCATCCTTAATATTTTCATTTCTAAAGTATTTCCACCTGAAAGGGTCCCACAAAATCCTTCATGAAACTCATACAAAGTTCTCTGAGATTCTACTGAAGTAAGACATCTTAAAAGAGTTCCATCTAGAATTTCTCTATACGGAGTGTTTCCGAGCAAGGTATACCTAGAGGCTTGTCGGATAAGAGATTTCCTTTGGTTTCTAGACAAGTTAGGTGGGAGGATATTGTCTTGAAGGTAAGTATACAGGTCTTTGTACTAGGGAGACTTGGGAACAACAAGGACACATGTTCATTCTATCATTGAAGCCTCATAGGCTGGAACCATCAATTGTTCTACCAGAAAGTAGAATTGGGTTTCATTTCCTGACATATCAATCAAAGATACTATAGTAGCCATCACATCTATGGATTTGTTTTGAACTCTTGGAACTTGTTCAACTACAATGTAGTGAAAAAAGAGTGCAATTTATCCATCAGTTTTATGTATGGGACAAGTTTTTAATTCTTTTTTTAGGTAATCATTATTGACCCGACTGATAACCAAATGAGAATCACCATAAACTCTCAGGTTCTTTATCCTCCATTATATATATAATTTTAACCCGATGACTAGATCTTTGTACTCAGCTATTTTATTGGTACATTGAAAATTGAGTTGGAAAGTTATAGGATTTGCATCCTTTTATGGAGTGAAGAGTATTGTTCCTTCTCCCACACCACAGTTTCTATGTGATACATCAAAGAATAATTGCCAAACTTCTATTGTTGATGCTTCCATGGTAAAAACTAATTCATCAGGGAACTCAAAGACAAAACATGGGCTTCTTATAGTTGGTTATCAATAAATTGTCCCTTTATACCCTTGTGATCCACATACTCAATATCAAACTTATTAAAATCATCACCCATTTGGCAGGTCTTCCTATTAATGCTTCTTTACTTAATAGCTACTTCAATGGATCAATATGTGTTATGAGATTAGTTTGGTGACTCAACATATAGTGTCTCACCTTTTGAGAAGAAAAGACTACTATAATACATGCTTTCTCAATTGATAAATAGTTTAGCTCATACCCGACCAAAATTTGGCTAATGTAGTAAATAGCTCTTTCCTTTCCTTTATCATCATGTTGTGCTAGGAGAGGGCCCAGTGATGAATCTGTCACTAAAATATATTGTAGAAGTGGTTTACCAGGACTTCATGGAACTAAGACTGAAGAACTCGGGAGATATCTTTTGAAAATTTTGAAAGCTTGTTTGCATTATTCTGTCCACACAAAAGTCACTCCTTTATGAAATAGATGTTGAAATGAATGACACTTATTTGCCAATTGTGCTATAAATATTCTAATGGATTGAAACCTTCCTTGAAGTCCTCTGAGCTACTTTAGATTTGTTGGAAAAGGCATGTCTAATATTTCTTTTACTTTTTCAGGATCCACTTCAATGCCTTTGTATGAAACTATAAATCCAAGATGTTTTCCAGATGTGACCCCAAAAGCACACTTCTTTGGGTTTAGTTGAACCTTGTATTCTTACAACCTGTTAAAAATTGGTCCCAATACTTGTAGATGTGTCTCTCTAAGCTTTTATTTGGCCAATATGTCATCTACATAATCTTCCATGGTCTTATGAATCATGTTATAAAGATTGTTTTCATTTATCTTTGGTAAGTAGTGCCTGCATTGTTTAGACCAAATGGAATCATGTTCCAACAATATGTTCCTCAAGCACAAGTGAATATAGTTCTATTTTGATCTACATGAGCTATATTTATTTGATTATATCTTGAGAAACCATCCATTAGAGATGGCATTTCATGTATTTTTGTCAAATCAACTATCATATCGATATTTGGTAGAGGAAAATAATCTTTGGGACAAGCCTTGTTAAAGTCTCTAAAATATTTTCATATATGAATTTGACCATTATGTTTTGTAGCCAACATCCAGTCTTCATAAGGAGTGGGTCCTATGAAACCAACATCTAGGAGTTTTTTAGCTTTGTCTTCACCAATAAGGCGACATGCGGATGCATCTTTCCCAACTTTTGTTTTACTGGTTTTACATTTGGTAGAAAAGGTAAGTAATGTAGTACAAGCTCCGGATCTAGACCTGAAATGTCAACATATGACGTAAAAATTCACTTTCCTCTTCTTGAATAAGTCAATAAATTGTTCTCTTTCCTTAGGTGAGAGAGATTTTGAAAGATAGATCTTCTTAGGGTGGAGTTCATCCCCTAAGTTAACTTCAACAGTGTCTTTTTCTAATAATGGTGATTTATCCTCTTATAAGGGGATGGATTCCAAATTTTCATCGTTTGGCACCTTATAAAGGTTTTCACCAGAAGATGTGTCTCTATTTTTACTTTTTTCACGGTCAAGAAGTGTCTTTCAATTTTTACTTAGTGACCTTTCTTTTTTCTTTTTACTTTTACTTTTTTTACTAGAGAGTGGAGTCGCCTCCCCAAAGTATGCAGATCTATCCAAATAAAAAGAAAATCTAACATTGTGATCTCCTATTGGTATTCCATCCCAAAGGCCTAGAAATTATGCAATTGCTTCATCATTTTCAAAAATATCTATGTTTGGATGTCCTTGTTGATCCTAGCCGACTAACTCGGGGTAGACTAAATAAAGGTCAGTGTAAGGAGGTGACTCGATTTGGAGAAATGGAACTATAGTGATAGTTATGATAAATCTAGAATGGGAAGTAGATGCACCATCTAAGGACAAAACATCGACATGTTTATCAATACAGGGTTGGTCTTCTAAGTTTAGACAATCAAACATTTAAGTTCATGGTACTAGTGGATCCAGGGGAATACTCAGGGGTGTTAGACTCAAAATTTTTAAGGGATTCCCACTCATACTTGTGAGAATCATTCACGCTAGAGTTCTAATCATGTATCTCACTTTCCACAAAATCTGAGATTTCTTGTTCAAGGGACATTTCAAAGATTGAGTTTCCAATTCTTGTGGCAATGTTTGTGGAAGTATGCTACTAATTTGGGCACGTTCATGATCTTGCCCCTAGTTTGGATTGATGGTTTCTTGAACACCTTGAATAACTGCCCTTGTTCTCGATTTTCCATAACCAAGTCCTCTCTTATTCCTTTGAGTAGGTGGTAACAATAGTTCTACTATTCTTTGTTGTATTGCCCCTAGGCCAGTGGTTCCATCATATCCAAAGTATTATAACATAGTGTATCTAGGTCCATACTGATTCAAAGGTAACTATGCTAATGGTATGCTTGAGGATCTTGGTATAACCATGTGTTAATATCATAATCAAAGGGATCTTCCTCACTCAAATCACTCCATTTAAGAAATGTGGTAGGCGAGCATTTAAAAAAAACTAGCTCTTGTTTTTCTACTATCTTTGGATGACCATAGGATCTTGGTGACAAAGGCATTTTAGTAATAGTAAAATCTTCCTCATAGAAATTTTCACCACATCCTTTGAATTAGACTAATATTTTAATTCATGTCCTTGGTATGTCTTTGGGAATCAAAGCAAATGTAGAAGGCACACTTTCTTCTTGATTTAATGGTACTTGGTTCTTTGTACTACCCCTTAGATTGTTGCAATATTGGAAGGTGTTTGGATCTACTTCTATAATGATTTTTGTACCTTGATAAGGAAACTTAATACATTGATGATAGGTAGATGGTACAAATTTCATTGCATGGATCCATGGTCTGCCTAGTAACATATTGCATCCTAATTCAAGATCTAGGATCTGAAATGGAGTGCTCTTCACTATTGGTCCTATTTTGATGGGTAAAATAAGAACACCTCTGGATGATCTTTCCTTTTCATCATAAGCTCTAATGTTGATGCATCTAGAGATATCAATGGTTGACTCTGAATATCCCAAGGTATTTATTACTTTTACAGTACAAATGTTTAATCTAGTCTCACCATCAATGAGAACTCGTCTGATTATGTGTTTATGTACTTGGAAAATTAAATACAAGGGATCATTGTGGAGAGGTTTATGCAAAGGAATTTCATGGTTAGTAAATGTGGCATGTTTATTAGCAACAATATAATTTACCATTGTTTGGAGATTCTCAGGAGATATGTCCCTAGGGATAGCTTCATTTTGAAGGGACAAGTCTAAATCTTTCTTATGTTTAGGGGATATTCACAATAACTCAAAGACATAAATTTGAGCAAGGGTGCGCTTGAGATGATCCACCAAATTGGTTTGCAGGTTAGGAAGTTGTGCAATAGTTGTAGGTGTGACAAAAGTGGAGGGTGCCTCTTGTAATACAACCTTGGTGTGGCAGTTAGTGACTTCTCATTTAGAGTTATTATCTTTGATATTAATGGTTGCAATCTTTGATTATGCAAGGTTAAGAAAATTTATCACGTTATCAGAGGTAGTGTAGGTATAATTGAATTTCTTTGATTGTCCACTAGACACACGGGCCTTACCTTTATTATGATTCTCCAAAGGATCCTTAAAAATTGTGTGATCTATATTTCCTTTGTGTTGAATTCTAGTAACATCAATTATGTGTTCAATTAAGTCTTGAATATCGTTCTTTAGATGATAAGAGTTTGATGTTTTGTGACCCTTAACGCAATAATATTCACAAAAATCATTTTCATTCCACCACTTATGTTTAACAATACCATGCTCAACTTCTCTTATCTTAGGTAAGGTGATAAGATTACTTTGGATTAACTTCTTAAAATATTCTTCAAGTGATTCCCCTAAGGGCGTATATTCATGGTTTGAAAAAAGAGTCATTTGTTGATGTTGAGCATTAGGTTGGGATTGCATGAGATTAGTTGTTTGGTTATTTGACCCTTCTATTTGCACTAGAGAATTTTCCAAGGGTGTATGTTTCATAGGGGTTTGAATTAATGTTGATGTCCCCTACAATAACATCTTAGGTTGCATGTGGTTGATCGTCTTAACATTAGTGACACCGTCATTGTTAACGTTCTTTTTTTGTATTCCACCACTCAGGCTTCTCATTAGAATTCCTGGTGTTATTTGACTGATTTGGATCAGAATGGAGTCCTCTCTTGATTAATTTTCATTCACATCAAATGCCTTTCTCATAACTATTTGAAATTTTGAGCCAGTTGTAGTTTTGTAGTGTATGCCATTTTTGAGACAAGGTTATCAAAAAACATGACTATGAGGTCTTGTTTAGGAACATCATATGGGATTTTGTTAGCCGTACTCATCCATCTTTGCAAGAATTTAGAGAAGGAATCACCTTCATTTTGTTTGATATCGCATAGATATTTAATGCTAACCTTGCATTCTATGTTGTGATGGAAATGAGCAACAAATTTTTCATCTAGTTCTCCCCAAGATAGGATACCATGAGGTAAGTGAAAAAACCATTCCATTGCTGGTCTGAAATAATTTGGGGCGATAATCACATAAGGTATGTTTCATCATGAGCTACCTCAATGCAACTATAATATAACTCTGTAATGTGTTTCACAGGATTGGTGTTTCCTCAGTACTTGTAAAATTTGGGTACTGCAATGTGTATAGGAAATGAAGGCATGTTTAACGACTGATAAAAAGGGTAAGGGTATAAGACCTCTACAGTATAGGACTTAGTTTGTCCTTGATTTTGAATTTCCAAGAATTGAATTTGCAACATTTTCATTTGTTGTATCAGAATGTCGCTTTGGGACTGAGAAATATTTCCAACATTCGATTGTGATCCAACATCTGGTATAAGACTTTGTCTTTAAAATGGTTGTGCTGGAATATATGATCTCCCAAGGATATGGTATTGATTTCCAAATGTGTGTGATTGAGGTACATATTGAGTCTGGGGTTGTTTTTGTTGTTGTTGATGTTGTTACCTTTGTTGAAACAAATATTTAACCCTTGGAGGACATTGACTAAATGTAGGACCGATAGAGATTGATCATGTTTTTTGTGATGATCTAGCCCCAAGTCTAGTAGGAATAGATTATGATGTAAATGGGTTGTAACTTTTTTGAGTAGTTGATGTTGCAATTTGAGCACTTGATGTAAAAGGGAATGATGTCACCTCTTGAGATAAACTAGAGATCATAGATGAAATTGTTTGAGTACTTGTCATATTTTGGGTAGAAGACAAACTAGCTTGGGTTGAAGAACCCATTCATGCAGAATCCCCTTGTGATATCACTGTTTGAGTTTATAGTGGAATAGACATTATATGGGATCTATGATAGGATTAAATTGAGAAATCCCAGTTGTATTATGACCTCCTAATGGATTTTTTGGCCATATTGTGGAGACATCAAACCTAGACAAAATTTTGACTCCATTGTCTAATAACATTTCTAAGAATCTTTCAGGATTTCTTTCCACTACAACATCTACAACTCGTGAAGAGTAGTCATCTTGTTCCGTCTTCTAATTCTTCTTCTGTAACATCATGAAAAATAGTTGATCTATGTGAGACATGTGAATTTTCAAGGACATTTTCATTGTACAAAGAAGAATCCATATGTGTAAAAGGTTCAATTTATGGTTCCTCTTCCCATGGAGGGAAATGGTTGACATAAGATTCCTCTAGTTGATTTCTAGCTCATGACCTAGTATTTTTTCCTCTATAAGGTGTAAACGACATTGTGCTATCCAATATTTACCCAAAATGAGTGACATAAACAAAACAAAAGGGACAACCTCTCAAAGAGAGCTCTAGATCCTATTTAAAAAAGGTAATTCTAAGAAACAAACTTTGACTTCTCTTGATCTCATATAATTGATGATGAGAAGTATGATCTAGCTCATGTCTGAGATGAGACTGAGCCATTATAAAGTAATGATGAGACTGAGATAATGAGATCAAGATAATCTAATCAGAACCATTAAATTATCAATGCTAAATAAAAACTAAACTGAAAAAGATGGGTAATCCTAAATGTTTGATATTTCACTGAATCTTTGTTAGCTCCTAAAGTGTACACAGTGATCTTTCACACAACATAGAAGAATTTCCAAGGTTCTTGGTGTAGGAGCACCTTCAGGTCTCCATGAAGATCTTGTAAATTTTGGCTTGTAGGTGGTTCTAGCCAACCACCAAGGTAATAAGGAATAAGGATAAATCCCCAAGGTGTATTTTTAAATAGGATTTGTTTAGGTTTATTTGTGTTGTGGTCCAAGAAGGTCCTAATGGGTTGTTTTGCACTAGGTGACTAGGAGAGTCAAAGTTGGTCAACAAAGGCCAAAATTGAAAAATGAAGGGAAAGGTGATATTTGAGACTTTTTAGGTGTTTTAGGATCCAATGGAGTGATTTTGGATTGAATTAGGCAAGTGAGGTTAGTGGAATGTCAAACTTGCAAAAATTGTAAAAATTGCTCATGACAACTTTGCAAAGTTATCATGACAACATTTCCTAAAATATAGGAAATAGATTTTAATGTGTTTAAATCTTGACCTTAGGGTATGAGCATGGAGGGATAGGATATATAAGGTTAGATAAACCCTAATCTAGGTAGTTATACCTTAGATTGTATGGATTGTGTCTTGGAAGTAGCAAGAAATAGGCTATTTTATGTAACAGAACCTTCATCCAGACCTTTAATGAATTGAATGGATTTAAATAATGCATTGATACTTTGGTACTTGTTATGTAGTTAATATTTTTTGATTTTATTTGGTATTTTAGTACTTCTGTTAGTCATTTTGTAAATTCTTTAAGTTTTACTGGTTCGCTGTCTTGTCCAAAGCCAGTCATGTAAATATGATTCCCACTTGAGTTCCCATGGTTGAAATTAAATGGCCACTTGGAATAAAGTAGGGGACTATATAAATATTGTAAATGTGGATTTTGGAGTCTATGTGTATAGGGGAGCTATTATTACAACCAAGCCCTAGGCGAGTACAGAGGTATTGTAGCTAGGAGCTTGTATAGTGCAGTGGCAAGAGAGATTGCTAGATGGATTGGTTTGAGCCAATAAATGGAGGAAGAGTATAGGGGAATGTGTCCTTGACATGTGTGTGTAAGGAGAAGATCAGAGGAGGCCATTAGAGAATCTTTTGAAATCAAAGAAACTAGACTGGACTATATGCCCTAGAAACCCTTAAAAATAGGGGTTTGTTGGAAGTCTTGTGTACGGATAACTCGGGGACTTAGAACCTAGAAAATCCTAGAGCTTGACATCATAAAGAATCCATAGTCAGTTTAGTGGGTTACTAAGGATAATTGGGAGGAAATCCAATATTTCAGTTTCTAGGAGGCCTAATTGGGCTAAAAAGGCTACAAGGCCTAAAATTAAGAAAATGAAGAACTCGATGGAAAACCTTTGGAAGAATCCATCAAAGTGAAACAAAATTGATTGAAAGTGACCAAGGAATAGTAAGGATACCTATTCATATTGCCAAGAATAGATTGGGAGAAAATTGGCTTGATTGAGCCTATGGGTGCATAGTTGGATTGAGAAGGATATGAAGAGAGTTTGAAGTTGGTGGAGAGCTCTAAAAGGAGTAGAGGAACATAGGAGTGTCCTCTGGTTAGGGTAGAGTTGATAGGTACCCTAGGAAGACCAAAGAGAAGGTCTTGAAAAGAGAAAGAAAATATCTTTGGAGTTAGAGCTCCCCATCAAAGTGGTATCAGAGCCATTGAAAGGATTGGGAAGTGGATAGTGTATGACAGAAGGAAGTGAGTCAATTGGAGAAAGCCCCATGGTGACCAATGCAGAGTTGGAAAGAGACATGTCAGAGAAACAAGTCAAGACTAGACTTCTAGAAGAAGCTATGGAGGAAATGAAGCAAAATTTGGTAGAAGTAGTAGAGACTGCAAGCAAGATAAAAGAACAGATAAGAGAGGATAAAGACAAAGGAAAGAGTTAGGTTGAAGAGGAGGCAGAACTAGAACTAGACCCTACATTATTGAGGATAATTTCCTCAAATCCCTCAAGGCACTAAGTGGAAAAGAATTAGAAGGAATCCATGTATTCTCTAGCCAAATGGATGCAGAATTGGTGATGGGATGGATTGAGGGTATGGAAAATCACTTTGAGTGTGATGGAATCATAGAGGCACAAAAACTAAAGATAGCCAGATCAAGATTGAGAGGACAAGCATTAAGTTGTTAGAAGTTCTTGCAGGAGTAAATAGAAAGAGAAGGGAAGAAACCAATAGCCAATTGGAAGGCTATGGTGGCTAAGGTGAAGGAAAACTACATACCAGAGGATTATGACATCCAACTACACAAAAGGAGATGAAATCTTAGATAAAAATATTTAGATGTGGCATCCTACACTGAATAATTCCAAAAGCTATGTCTTAGGTCCAGAGTGTAAGAGGTAGAGAGTATTAAAGTGGATAGGTATCTCAATGGCCTCACATGGAACATTCAAGAAGAGTTAAGCCTATTTACTTTAACTTCTATCCATGGGTATTTTCAAATGGCCCTTAAGGTGGAAGAAAAACTCAGAAAGAAGAAAGATTCAAACTCTAGGGGTAGATGAAGAGGTAGAGACTATAGAGGGGGACATAGAGGTGGTTATAGTAGTAGAAGCAATGAGGCCATAGGCCAAGGAGACTCCAATTTTTTTGAACAAACCCATGAATCAAACAATAGAGGAGGATATGGTAGAGGAAGAGGTTTTCATAGTGGCGGAAGAGGCAGATCAGGTGGTTTTGGAAGAAGCTCACATTTTTTGTCAATGAACTGTTATAATTGTGGCCAAATGGGTCACCCTGCCTATCGGTGTTAAAATAAGCCATCATCTTCACAAGGTGAAAATAAAATTGCATATGTGCAAGAAGAAGACATGACCAAATAGTGTGAGATAAATCTGGATTCAAAGAAGGGAGGGAACATCATGCTTAGGAGAATTTTGATCAAAGAACCTACAAAGGATGAACAAAAACAAAGGAGGGCTCTTTTTAGGGTCAAGTGTAAGATTCTTGGCAAGGTGTGTAGGGTCATAATAGACTCAGGGTCTACTAATAATGTGATCTCAGAGGAAGCAGTGCAGAATTTAAAATTGACTAAGATACCTCATGTTTGTCCTTACAAAGTAACTTGGTTGAATAAGGGGAAAAACATATTGGTCAATGAGAAAGTGTGGGTTGAATTCACTATAGGCAAGTACCAAGACAAGATACTTTGTGATGTGCTACCAATGGATGCATTCCATCTATTGCTAGGAAGACCATGGCAATATGACAGAGAGGTAGTCCACCATGGCAAAGAGAATAACTACTCTTTCAAGAAGAATGAAGTAACTTATAAGATACAGTCTTTGATAGAGGAAGATATAGTGGAGAATATGGAATCCAATACTCTTATAATGAGTGGGAAAGAAATCCTAAAAGACATGAATAAGGAAGAGGAATTGGTTATGCAATCTTGGTGAAACCAAAAGAGGAAGAGACACCCAATCAAAAACCTATGCCTGTAGAGGTCAGGCAGTTGTTGGATCAGTTTAAAGACATCATATGTGAAGGGACACCAGCTACACTACCTCCAAAAAGAGAAATCAGTCATCAGATTTATTTTGTGCCATGGGCATCATTGCCAAACAAAGCTTCCTACAAGATGGCACCAGAGCAGAAAATAGAGATTGCAAGACAAGTGCAATAGCTTTTGGATTAGGGTCTAATAAGAAAAAGCATCAGTCCATGTGTTGTTCCAGTGGTATTGGCTCCTAATAAGGGAGGTAAGTGAAGAATGTGTACTAACTCTAGGGAAATAAATAGGATAGCAATAAGGTATAGATTTCCTATTCCTAGAATAGAAGACTTAATGGATTGCTTAGAGGGTGCTAAGTACTTTTGAAAGATTGATCTTACAAGTGGATATTATTAGATTAGGATGAAAGAGGGGGATGAGTGGAAGTCATCTTTTAAAACCACAGAGGGACTATATGAGTGGTTATTAATGTCATTTGGGCTTACAAATCCACCTAATACTTTTATGAGGGTCATGAATGAAGTCTTAAAGGATTACATAGGGGTATTTGTGGTAGTATACCTAGATGATATCCTCATATTTAGCAAAACAAAATAAGAGCACATGAAGCATCTAGAACTTGTGTTGAAGAGACTCAAAGAAGAAAATTTAACAATAAATCATGAGAAGATTGAATTCATGAAACAAGAGTTAGTCTACCAAGGATTTGTAGTATCCCAAGGTGACTTGAAGATGGATAAAATAAACGTTGAAGCCATTTTGAGTTGGCCTACTCCTAAGAAAGTGACTGAAGTGAGAAGTTTCAATGGGTTGGCCCAATTCTATAGGAAGTTTGTGAGAAGATTCAGTGAGATCTGTGCACCTTTCCAAGATACCATAAATGGTGGAGTCAAGAAAAAGTTCATATGGAATAAGGAAGCCAATGAAGGGTTTGAAAGATTGAAGAAGGAAGTAGATACTCAACCAA
The DNA here is from genome assembly GCA_018584345.1 of Thuja plicata. Lineage (NCBI taxonomy): Eukaryota > Viridiplantae > Streptophyta > Pinopsida > Cupressales > Cupressaceae > Thuja > Thuja plicata. Next base: position 3,304,807 of record MU223784.1, on the reverse strand, counting down.
TTCTAGTGTTACCAAGTTTTGACAAACTATTCATTGTGGAATGTGATGCTAGAAACATAGCAGTGGGTGCAGTCCTAAGCCAAGAAGGAAGACCAGTAACCTTCTTTGGTGAAAGATTAAATGAAGAAAAGTATAGGTATTCATCTTATGATCTAGAGCTTTTTGCATTGGTGCAAGCTCTTAAGAAGTGGAGCCACTATTTGTTGCCAAAATAATTTGTTGTATACACTGACAAACATGCCTTAAGCTACATAAATACACAAGAGAAGCTCAGTTTGAGGCATGTAAATTGGATGGAGTTTCTGCAATGATACACCTTCACAATCAAGCAAAAGAAAACAGTGAACAACAAGTTTGCAGATGTACTTAGTAGGAGGTTTCTTACTGTTCAAGAAATACAGTTGTAGAGCACAGGGATTGAAGGATTTAAGGATATTTATGAGGGAGATGCATATTTCTCAGAGATCTATAAGTTGTGTACTGATTTTGAAAACCATTTTCATAGTGAATATGCTGACTATACTTTATAGAATTATTTAATATTTAAGGGGAAACAACTATGTGTTTCACGGGGTTCCATGAGGGAGAACCTCATCCAAGAGAAGCACAATGGTAGTTTGAGTGGAGACTTTGGGTTAAACAAGACCCTAGACCTAGTGGAGAGATTCTATTGGTGGCCTAAAATGCAGAAGGATATAAGGAGGTATGTTGAGAAATGTGGAGTATGTTAGAAGGAAAAGAGGATATCATCAAATGCAAGTCTTTACCAACCATTTCCCATCCCAAATAGACCATGGGAGTGAATAAGCATGGATTTCATAGTGGGGCTACCTAGGACACCAACTGGTTTGGATAGTGTGTTTGTGGTAGTGGACAGATTCAGTAAGATGAGTCACTTTATCCCATATTAAACAACACATGATGCCAGTCACATTGCCCACCTTTTCTTCAAGGAGATAGTAAGGATACATGGTTTTCCAATGAGCATAGTTGCAGATAGAGATGTGAAATTTAGGAGACACTTTTGGAAAACCCTTCGGAAAAGATTGGGTACTAATTTGGCTCATAGTTATGCATATCATCCTCAAAAAGATGGTCAGATAGAGGTAATTAACAGGATTCTTGGCAACTTGTTGAGATGTTTAACCAAGGAGTATGGACAAGGATGGGAACAAGTCATCCCATAAGAAGAGTTTTCCTATAATGATAGTGAAATGAAGAATACTGGTAAGAGTCCATTTGAGATTGTGTATGGATTACATCCAAGGGGTGTTTTTAAGCTTAAAGATCTAAAAGGTTATGAAGGGATTAGTAGACATGCAGATGACTTTTCTCAGTCAATGAGAGAGGTCAATGAGCAAGTAAAGAAGACCCTAATGGAGGTAAATCAGAAGCTTAAAGCTAAGAAGGATGAAGGGAGAAGAGACTTACAATTTCAGATAGGAGACTTGGTGATGGTATTTTTGAACAAAGCTAGGCTACAAAAGGTTATACCAAGAAAGTTGTAGATGAAGAGGATTGGACCATGTAAGGTGTTGGCTAAGTATGGACCCAATGCCTACAAAGTGGATCTACCTAAGGAGATGTCAATTTCTCCCATTTTCAATGTGAAAGACTTGATTCAGTACAAGGGTCCAGAGATAGATGAGGGAAATTACATTATAGTAGTGACTAAGGATGTGGTAGAACTCCAAGTACCTTATCAGATCAAGCCACAAGTAGAGAGAATTATGGATTCAAGAGTGAAGAAGAATACATGGAGTAAGACTTACATGGATCATCTAGTCAAATGTGAGAAACAACCTGAGTTAGAGGCTACTTGGATAGAAGAGAGTGACTTTAATAAGATTGGCATCAATTTGGAGTTTGTCACACCTCAAGTACCTTGAATTTCTTGTTGCAGGGGGAGAATGGTGCAGGAGCACCTTAAGGTCTCCATGAAGATCTTGTAAATTTTGGCTTGTAGGTGGTTCTAGCCAACCACCAAGGTAATAATGGCTAAGGATAAATTCCCAAGGTGTGTTTTTAAATAGGATTTGTTTAGGTTTGTTTGTGTTGTGGTCCAAGAAGGTCCTAATGGGTTGTTTTGCACTAGGTGACTAGGAAAGTCAAAGTTGGTCAACAAAGGCCAAAATCCCAAAAATGAAGGGAAAGGTGATATTTGAGTGTTTTAAGGTGTTTTAGGATCCAATGGAGTTATTTTGGATTGAATTAGGAAATTGAGGTTAGTGGAATGTCAAACGTGCAAAAATTATAAAAGTTGCTCATGACAACTTTGCAACTTTGCAAAGTTGTCATGACAACAATTCCTAAAATCTAGGAAACAGATTTTAATGTGTTCAAATCTAGTCCTTAGGGTCTATGCATGAAGGGATAGGATATATAAGGTTAGACAAACCCTAATCTAGGTAGTTAGACCTCGGATTGTATGGACTGTGTCTTGGAAGTAACAAGAAATAGATTATTTTGTGTAACAGAGCCTTCATCTAGACCTTTAATGGATTGAATGGATTTAAATAAAGCATTGAGACTTTGGTACTTGTTATTTAGTTAATATTTGTTGATTTTATTTGGTATTTTAGTACCATTTTTAGTCATTTTGTAAATTCTTTAAGTTTTACTGGTTTGTTGTCTTGTCCAGAGCCAGTCATGTAAATATGATTCCCACTTGAGTTCCCATGGTTAAAATTTAATGGCCACTTGGAATTAAGTAGGGGACTGTATAAATATTTTAAATATGGATTTTGGAGTCTGAGTGTGCAGGGGAGATATTATTACAACCAAGCCCTAGGCGAGTGCACAGGTATTCTGGATAGGAGATTGTACAGTGCAGTGGCAAGAGAGCTTGCTAGATGGATTGGTTTGAGCCAATAAATGGAGGAAGAGTGTAAGGGAATGTGTCCTTGACATGTGTGTATGAGGAGAAGGTCAAAGGAAGCCATTAGAGCATCTATTGAAAGAAAAGAAACTAGACTGGACTATATGCCCTAGAAACCCTTAAAAATAGGGGTTTGCTAGAAGTCCTATGTCCGGACAACTTGGGGACTTAGAACCTATAAAATTGTTAGTCCAAATATTGATCTTTGTCCTTAGTGTTACTTTTTCAGAGTCACCTTGTTATTTTGTGTATCTCAAGCTACCTAAGCCCTCATGTTTAAAATCTCAGTGAAAGTTCTTCCCTATGTTCCGCCGTTGCTCACTAAGGAGAGAAAAGTCTTTTGCTAACATATCTTTTGAACAGGTTTGAACAGGCTTGAACACCTATAAACAACCTTGAACTCTATTCAAGGGCATTCAAGGATGTTCAAGATTGTTCATTTTCTTTATAAAGAAAAAGCGGGTGATTAGCATTTTTGCTAAAGGAAGGTGTTTCGTGATCATTAGGTTACAAAACTTTGATCAATCTAGGGTGGAAGATTATCGGTTAAGTGATTTGGCTCTTGGTATCAAAGTGTTGGTGGGATATTAAGGAATGGGCTTGAATGAAGGTGAACAAATACAAACATCTTTGAACTTGTTCAAGAGTGTTCAAGAGTGTTCAAGGGTGTTCAAGAGTGTTCAAGGATCTTTAAAAATGACAGGTGGCATAAATCAAGCACAGCTGCTATCTTTTCAGACATGGGTCCCACTTGGGTAAAATTTTTAATGATGAGGTCTTTCGGCGGTGGCTAAATCATGTCTGAGCTGTCGAATTAATGAAGAGTTTGTGTGACATAAAAGTTTGCCCAAACTGGCAGTAAATGATCGCGTGTGGGAATGGTCACTTCTCTTTTTGAGACATTATTGTCTTAATTATGGGTAGTTAATTACTCATTCTAGACATTTCCTTTAAAAGCCCTCCTTGGCATTCATTTTTGAATTACTGTTGTTCTCTATATGCGCAAAGAATGGAGGTAAGGGTTTTTCGGAGCTCCAGTTGCAAAATTTTCCTCAGAGATTAAGGTAAGTCAGGCTGTCACTCTTCCAATGTTTAAATTTAAAAGATGGTGAATTTTGTGGGGGTTTCTGTAGCAATTTGCAGTCTGTTCTTGCAAAAATGAAGTCAGCATTCCATTTCCTTGGGAATGTGTCTAGTTTAGTCTACAAAAATTCTATCGTAACATACACAGACCTAGAAGGATATGATATTGAAGGGATAGCTGATAGGCTTACTGCATGTGTAGAAGAAAATGTCCCTTCTATGGAAATTTTGAGTAGTGGGTTATGTATAGCTGCATGCTTACCTCCTGCAGTGGTTTTCCCTGAGCTTTTCCATGAATGTATTAAACATTATGACCAGTGAACTGATTCAATTCATAACAAAAATGGTGAAGTGTTGATGGCCGTAAATAGAGGAATTGTTGCCTCGGCTTTCCAAATCCAAGAATGGACTTTGTCAGCTTTTTCTCCTACCCAATCTCTAGTTAAGTTCAAGCCCAATGTTGATGTGAACCGTGCTTCCATGGCTAGGTATTGGTTGATAAATGCCAAAAGAGGAGGTTCTCGATTGCCCAAGAAGTTAAACAGAAATCACATGCATCCGCACATTAGTGATATCATGGTATTGCTGCACAGAGTTAGGGGGTCACTTGAGGCTTCTTTGTTTGCAGATTGGTTATTCTGTTATGTAGAAATTATTTTAGAGGGCAAGCATAAGCTGGATTGGGTTGAGTTAATTTTAGAATCCGTGAGGGAACAGTTGAATAGTTCCAAGCATACTGGTTGTAGCTTTTATATGTCCTCTTATCTCATGTATTATCTAGCATGTAGTAGGATATGGAGTGGCATGATTCATGAGACTTGGATTGATGGCATGTTTGTGTTTGAATATTTCTCTATGCTTCGTAAAGAAAGTGTAATTCAAAATTATAGGAGAGTTCATGATACTTTTATGGGAAAGCTTTGCTTTGAAATGTTTGGAGATTTGGCCAGGAGCATGAGCTTAGAAGCTCAGCACTTTGTGACTAGGTTTGGGAGTTATTACATCCAATTCCCTAATTTCTCTTATTTAAGAATTGGTGGTTTTGAGGATGCCCCTACCAATCTATCTCGATATGCATTTGATTGTTTTATTTTTGCTAAAATATGTAGATAGCTTGCCGTCATGCTAAAGCATTTCCTTCCTGGAGACCGAGGTGAAAAACTATTTCCATTACAGCTAGGGAAGCTTTCATGTCTAACCTAGGTCATTTTGATTTCAAGTACTATATAGAAAGAATAGGCTTTGATAATAAAATTTTTGCTAGCGGCAGCCTGGGCTTAAGGTCTCACATGTTTCCAGTTCCCCATTTAGAGGATTTCTGGGAAGATTGTGTAAATGAATCTCAAGTCATGACCAGAAGCCACAGTAGACTCTGTATCTCTCAAATTCTGTCAATGAGAATACAATTCAGCATAGAGGGAGTGACAAATGATGGTTCTTATTTGATTGAACCTAATTTCAAAAGACCTCTTGATACTGAAGAGGTAGATGTTGATTGGTCAAAAGAGGAAGATAATGACATTCAAAGAAGAACACAACATGTTCTCAAATTAATAGAGAAGTGGCTACAAGAAAAAAAAGGGTAGTCTAGTCCTAAAAAGACTGGAAATAAATCTTCAATTTTGTTTTCTTCCCCCTTTGTTTCTAACACACCTAAAACATCTGATAATGCAGGTTCATCTGGTAAGCAGCAGAAGAAAGAATCTAAAAAGAAGTCTGTTGCGGAACTTTCATCTGTGGTTTCTCCTCAACATATCACCAGGTCGCACTCTCGATCCCAAAAGAAGGGAAAGATGACTCAAGAATAGATGGAGACAGTAAATCTAGAAGATGATAAGTTTGAAGACTTGAATTATCAGATTGGTGATGATGACCAAATTTGGAAAGATATTTTTGATCTTAAAGATGCAACCCTGGATTTAATGCATACTCCTGTTAAAGTCAGTCCCCAACTGACAGCGACCAGCGACACACCCAAATGTCTGACTTCCTTGGTCAATAAAAACTAGAGTCTGATTCCTGTGTCCATACTAGTACAAGATATTGTGAGTAAGTACGCTCAGAAAACCCCTAAGGCCAAGAAGGTAAAATGCACAACACGCATGTTTGCTGATGCTAAGACTGGAAAGTGGATGGCCGAGGTAACTACTTATAGGCCTAAGGAAGAGAAACCAGATGTGGCAGTTGAGGACTTTGAAATTACCAAAATTGAGTTGGGAACAATGGACAGACCCAGGAAAAACCACTTGTTCAAAGAAATAGCCCAACAAATGTTGATTACATCGGTGCAGGATAGCAAAGAAAAGATAGAATTGAAACAAACCATTGTTTCACTTTCTTAGTTTATTAACGCATTTTGCAACTTTGATGCTACCCCATTGTCTCAGTCTTCTCAAGTGTTTGATCCCAATTCTAAAGAAAATAAGACTCTATTGAATCAAGTTCAAAGGGGACAAAATCTAGTTTCTTCAGTGGATGAATGGATGGTTCAGGTGCTAAAAAATGGCAAACAGTATATCTAAGATTCTCATTCAGTCCTTCATAACATTGAGACAACTATAGAGGAATTGCAGGCTCAATGACAAGTATGGAGCACAAATGAAGAGAAGTGGGTGTTAGCAATGACCAAATTTATGGAAATTGAAAGGCATGGCTTTAGTAAATTCTGTGCAAAAAAGTCACTGAAAGGTGTTGAGGAGTCCTACTTCTTCATACTCAGAAAAAATAGCAGCTGGCATATTGCCCTGATAAGAAGTGCTATTACAGAGAATAAAGAATATGAAGCTGAAGCAAAGCAAATCCAAAAGGCTGCCCTAACTGAGTTGAAAGTGATTAATTTCACTTATACCTACCCCTCTGTCTTC